>BQKN01050811.1:230-31191 GCA_022839385.1 Asparagus kiusianus | reverse complement strand
CGAACGTCCGTTGATTTGTCGAATCATCATGCCGAGCCATGCTAAGGAACCTATAGGCAATTTTATACGCCTACAGTATTTGGATAAGAATGAGTGATTTGACCTTATCTTCAGTTAATAATAACCTAACCATGTTTGTGCATGATATCAAGTTAGTTGGGAACCCCTAGAACGGATAAATCCTACAAAAACCACTTAAAAACCGTCGAAAACGAGTTTGGGGATAAATCTACGCGACGAGCACTGGTGACCTGCGGGGGGCGTGGGTCGACCGTGACTAACCCACGGGGGCATGGGTCGGCTGCATCCGACCCATGTGGGCGCGGGTCAATTGCTACCGACCCGTGTTTGCGTGGGAAATTTAGCATTGGCTGAACTTTTTAGTATTTTTCGATTTTTCGGGACTTGTATTTTCTGTCGTTTTGCGTATTTGATCGTCTTGTTGACTTGCACGTGTTGTTAACTCACTTCATGCATTCATTAGCTTCTTTACGGCACTTAGAACTGACCGACAAGCACGTCAGGAACTTTGGATCTGACCGACGAGCGCATCAGGCACTTTGGATCTAACCGACGAGTGCGTCGGGCACTTTGGATCTGACCGACGAGCGCGTTGAGCACTTTGAATCTGACCGACAAGCGCGACGGGTACTTTGGATCTGACTGACACGCGCGAGCTGACTGGCGAGCGAGTTCGGTCACTTGGAGCTGACAGACATGCGCAAGCTGACTAACGAGCGCATTCGGTCACTTGGAGCTGACTGACGCGCACGATCTGACTAACGAGTGTGACGGCCAATTGGAGGCGGCCGGTGAGCGCACGAGACACGGTTGGTTCGCCATTCCGATTCATGCACTTGTCGGCTTCAGATAATCCTCTTAGACTCGGATAATAACGTTCGTCATCATCTTTCCATCTCGAGCTGTGTACGGACACTTATAGGCATTTTTAGATGCCTACAGATACCCCCTCCAAAGTGTTTCAGCCTCATTCATTTATAAAAGAGCTTGAAATACTTTGGATGTGATAGGCCCCACCTTCAGTCGGTGTCAAAGGACCTGTAGCTGCCGTCAATTCTTGACTTCTTCAGCCTTCAGTCTATTCAGTGTTTTGTTGAATAGATGAAGTTCTTCTGGTGCTGTGTTTATCGTCTGACCATTGTCAAAATCTTGAGCCGAAGTTGGTGTATAAGCATCTGAACTTAGCTCGTGTTGTTGAGTTGACGTTGAACTGATCGTCTTCGTCGGGAATTCATATCTGGATCACAATTGAACTCCCTGGAATCATCCTTTAATCCGAAATTTTTTCTTAGCCTTATTTTGGCAAAATTCGATGCGTTGATCGGCATCGACCTTTACTGTAACCGACGTTAACCTTTGTTGTAACGTGCTGGCCGGCGTTAACATAGTTTATACTCATACGTTTGCTAGAGTTTACACAGTTTAAGCTCTTAAGGCATTAGAGCATGGCGGTCCCAAATATCGGAGCTGCGAGACCAACTATTAAAGCTGATTCATCTGCATGTATGAATCTTATCCTAAAGTTATTGGATCCTCAAGCCATGAGACCAACTTATGAAGCTGGTACGTCAATGACTATCAAACTTATAGGATTTTTGGCAAACTCTCAGCCATCAACGGGTTTGATGAGCCTTTACCAACTACCATTTGAGTCGGGCTAGCATGCGGATTGTTTATGTTCGTTCTGTATGTAACGTTGTGCTAAGAGAGTTAACTCTCTTAGTGCTATGATATTGAATACGTAGACTTCATCTTTCTCACTGGAATAGACTACCTGGCGACGTGTGTTAGACGTAAACTTAGGATTTTGGCAAACCCTCAGCCTTTAACGGATTTGATGTACCTTTACCGACTACCGTTCGAGTCAGGCTAGCATGCAGATTGTTTAAATATGTTCTGCATGTAACGTTGTGCTAAGAGAGTTAACTCTCTTAGTGCTATGATATTGAATACGTAGACTTTGTCTTTCTTATGGAAATAGACTACCTGGCAACGCGTGTTAGGCACTGACTCATTCTTACTTAGGATTTAGGATAAAAGTCCCCAGACTCAGATTCTGGTATCTTCTTCAATCGGTAAAAGACTAAATCGGCAACACATGTTAGGTGTAGGCTTATCTCTATTTAGGAGTCGAGATAAAATTCTCCGTGCGTGTAAGGCACGGATTTTAGCGTTATGAATAATAATCTGTCATAATGTTGAATATGTAGGCTTTTGTCCTTTTTATGGCAAAAGACTAACCAGCCACGCGTGTTAGGCGTTGACTTATCCCTACTTAGGATTCGGGATAAAATTCTCCATGCGTGTGAAACATGAATTTTAGAGTTATAATGTTGAAATATTGTGTCTTCTCTTGGGGCAAAGACGAACCCGATGAGGGAGAGGAAGAATTTTATATTCTATCTCCTAAAGCTAAAGAGGAAGAATTTTACATTCTATCTCCAGTTGCCAAAGGAAACTCAAAGTGGGATCTTCACTTCCAGAATCCGAGAAGGTAAAACTAAGAGTGGGATCTCCACTCTGAGAATCGAAAAGATTTAGATAATCCTAACTGTCGGAATGTTTGATTACCAAACTAAATGTAGGTTTCTCGTTTATCGAGAGTGAATTATGGTTTTGGCTCTAACTGTAGGAAGGTTTAACCAAATAGGAGGTTTGAGATGACCCTAACTGTAGGAAGGTTTGATCGCTCGATTTGAAAGTGAACCTCTCATTCATGGAAGGAATCGAGAGGAGATTATGGTTGTGGTCCTAACTATAGGAAGATTTGACCAGGTGGGAGATTTATGACGACCCTAACTATAGAAAGGTTTGATCGCTCGATCTGAAAGTGGACCTCTCGTTCATAGAAGAAATCGAGAGGAGATTTTGGTTGTGGTCCTAACTGTAGGAAGATTTGACCAGGTAGACAGTAGGAGTACAAATTACAGTGGAAGTGTTTATTCGTACAAATTACTCAAAGGGGGTTCCTGGTGTTAAGTGACAAATACATAATACGGATGGGTTTGACAATCGTCAACGATCAGGATATTAAAATTCCAAGTACTATGTCTGAACTCTAACAATAGGAATGTTGAGTGCACAAACACATCGAAAATTTGAGTGGATTAGACCAGAAAGAATTTTAGTGGTCCCACTATCAATTGATTTGATCAGTGATGGATTTTGTGATGGAGAACTATGAATCATCAAGCACTCCACAATTACATCATGGGAATTTCATGAGGGAAGATTGATTTAACAAAGTGATCGAATCTCATCTCAGCAAAAGGGTGCTTGGAAGATTATAGAAGGAGTTGGTAGAATTGATCCCAGAAGTGGGATGCGTTTCACCCTTGGAAACATTCAGAGTCTGAGTGGAAGTTTCTCATTTATCCTCGTTTATAGTAATCGGGTTATCCTTAAGAATACCAACAGCTAATGAGGAATACATTGTATTCAGCTGTATGCTATTGAGTCCCACTCTCTTGGGTAAGGACACGGAATATTGATTTTCTTCACCTCTCGAGTAGACATCAGAGCGTTGATTTTTCTCTCGAGATCTTTTATCTTCTCATCCTTGTTTGTATCATGCTTTGGATGATTTCTGAGAGGAACAATGCAGCCACCCCCGGTATTATCATCTTCGGTGGGACCACCCCCAGCGTCGTTATCTTTAGTGGGGCCACCCCCAGCGTTCTGGCCAACGAGAGGGTTATCAGCATTAAGGTATTCATCCACATCTGAATCGCTAGATGCTTGACTAACATTGTTGTGACGACTAGATTCACTTATCTGATTCGACAAGGCTCAGATCTGTTGGTCATGCTCTTCCCTCATCCGTAGCAATTTCGAACTTGAAGTTCTCTATTTTCTTAGCTAAGGCATCCTCGATGATTTTGGCCACTTGCTCGGTGTTAATCATAAACACTTCACGGAATTGCCCCGGACTGGATACTGTTTTGTCGGAAGTGACTGTAGAGTTAGCATCTGATGCTTCATCATTCGAGGATAACCCCCTCTGCATTCTCTGATAATTCCTTTGTCTAATGGTTCCTGATCGCAATCGGGTTAGACGATGCGATATGAGCGGGTCAGAACAAGAACGTCGAGTCGATTTTCCCTTGTCAGCCATATTAACCGTGACTGTGGATTTTTTTAGGTCTGATAGCTTCTAGCTGAAGTCGAGACATTAGTTGGGCTATTCCCGAATTGACTCCTCTTCTTGGAGAAAAGTCGGGGCTAGAACCACTTGAAACAATCGGAAATTTTCTCTTATTTACCATGTTGATGGTGACTTCTGGGAATTCGTCATCTCGAACGACGGATCTTCTTTTGTGAGAACGCCTTGATTTGGGTTTCGACGCTTTAGAGGAAATCCTTTAGAATACCGAGACCCTTTGTAGAGTGGTCTTGGGGTAGCTACACGCTGATAATACTGCCCTGATAATTTTAACACACAGACATTAAGAGTCCGCTTCTCGGTTACTCCTTTTCCAAGGCTTGTTCGTACCCCCAACCCGATAGTACAACTCATTGGCATGATGACCGACGCAATCTACCATGTGTCGGCATGACTTCTCAAGTACAACATCGTCCTCTGACGAACATGTTTTCTTCTGAGGACTTGCCGCTTTGATGGCATTCTCAAGAGTCACACGTTTGGAGCCACACTTTCGTGAGTGCGGGACCTCAACGGGCTCTTGGGCACTAACTTGCAGTCCGAGGCGGTCGACTACGAGAGTTTCCTCTTTACGAGAAGCCTTAGACTTGTTATAAGGGCGAGTGTGACCCTCAGCTCGATGAGTTGCTCGGGGTTCAGTCACCGGACCCAAGCGCTCTTTGATCAAAACTTTGCTTCGATCCTTGTGCAAAGGATCTAGACGATTCGCCATTAGCTTCTTGCTTTTGAACAAGTCTACACTATCGCGAGGCTTCACTGGAAGTATTGGATTAATCAGAGTAGGGGCGGGGCTCGATGGAATCAGAAAAACGGGTGCAGAGTGTCTCCTGTCTCGGCCCTGGCGCGGGTCAGACCCTGTTGATCCGTGGCTGGGAGGGTCAGACTTGAGTGACCCATGGCTTGGAGGGCTAGACCTGAGTGACCCGCGGCTTGGAGGGTCAGACTTGAGTGACCCGCAGCTGGGAGGGTCAGACTTGAGTGACCCGCGGCTTGGAGGGTCAGACATGAGTAACCCGCGGCTTGGAGGATCAGACTTGAGTGACCCACGGCTTGGAGGGTCAGACTTGAGTGACCCACAATTTTTATCTTTTCGACCGTTGTCTTGGACTTTGGCCTCCAAGTTTGATGCAGTCTTGGTTGTTTCTTAGCTATATCCTTCTTCTGCATCTTTTGTACCTTTTGCATAAGAATTCGCGCGTGCGCAAGCAGTGCGCGGCGCTTCTGGATTCGCTCCTCAAGAGTTGAACAGATCCTTTTGACTTAGATCCATTCACTTGTTAATGATTTGGAGGAGGGGGTGTTTGCTCACTGTTAGGGCGCTTGACGCTTCCTAAACTTTAGATCCGACTTGTAACAGATCCCGTCGATTGGTTCCAAAGCTTTGGCGAGCTGGCGCGTGAGGCGTTGACGTTACCTATGATGTGCCATCTTCGATAAGATTGGCGCCTTCAATACTCAACTCCTTGATTGAGGAGGAGTCCAGATCTGCAGATCCGGCTTTGTTGAAGGCCAAAGAGGCGTTGCAAGGTGCCACTACCGCAGCAATGGGGGCGTTGATCTTTCTGTGCTTGCGAGTGGAGGAGGATCTGGAGGAGGAGGATGACAGATATTCCTCGAACTTGGCGTGGTCGAACTCGTACTCGACCTCTACGTCAACCGGGATCCGGATCCGAGGTTGCGACACATCAGCCTTCGTAGAAAGGCTAGTGGCTCCCACTGTGGTCGCCAACGTGTTTGGGTCAAAAGTTAATGTTTTCATTATCTTGAATATATTACAACTTTGGTCATTACAATAAACTCAAATAAACGAGAAAAGTAGATCTTTTTATAAGATCGACTTATATAATAAAAATGCAAAATAATACAACTCTTGTCAAACAACACAATAGACGTTTATCACCCGCTACTTGCGTGAGAACTTTGCATATGCCGGGGACGTTAATATCCGTGGACCGCCACGGATCAGATCCGGTTGACAGATTAAGTTAATCAAATCTCTTACTTCACTAAGGAAGTAATCATTATAGCGATAATTCCGACCAAGCGAGATTACGGCTCTTCTCAAGATTAAGACTAAGCTTAAATCCAGAGGAATAGGGGACGAGTCTCAGATCTCTCGAACTCCACTCTTTATGCACAGGAATTCGCTAAGATCTGCAAACTCTTGTTGTAAATTCATGGCTCTACTCTCCAATTCGGCAGCGTTTCGCCCTCTTGATCTCCGCCCCTATGAAATGAGCCCCTAGGCCTATATTTATAGGCTTCGGTTGGGGTATTTGGATAAGAATGAGTGATTTGACCTTATCTTTAGTTAATAACGGCATAACCATGTTTGTGGATGATATCAAGTCAGTTGGAAACCCCTGGAACGGATAAATCCTGCGAAAACCGCTTAAAAACCTGTGAAAACGAGTTTGGGGATAAAATCTACGCGACGGGCACTGGTGACCCGCGGGGACGCGGGTCAGCCGTGACTGACCCGCAGGGGGCGCGGGTCGGATGCGTCCAACCCGCGCGGGCGCGGGTCGGCTGAGTCTGACCCGCGCTTGCACGGGAAATTTGGCCTTGGCTGAACTTTTTGGTATTTTTCGATTTTTCGGGACTTGTATTTTCTGTCATTTTGCGTATTTGATCATCTTGTTGACTTGCACGCGTCGTTAACTCGCTGCATGCGTTCATTAGCTTCTTTATGGTACTTGGAACTGACCGACAAGCTCGTCGGGCACTTTGGATCTGACCGACAAGCGCGACGGGCGCTTTGGATCTGACTGACGCGCGCGAGCTGACTGGCGAGCTTGTTCGGTCACTTGGAGCTGACAGACATGCACGAGCTGACTAACGAGCGCGTTCGGTCACTTGGAGCTGACTGACGCGCGCGAGCTGACTAACGAGTGTGACGGCCAATTGGAGGCGGCCGGTGAGCGCACGAGACACAGTTTGTTCGCCATTCCAGTTCATGCAGTTGTCGGCGTCAGATAATCCTTTTAGACTTGGATATCTGTAGGCGTATAAAATTGCCTATATGTCCCTTATAACAGCTCGACGACGCCAATTCAACAAACGGACCATCGAGCGACGTATCCAAGCACGACCGTTATCCCGCTAACGCCGAAGCCAAGCCATACGCAACGGAGCAGGTTAACGAAGCGACGAAGCCAACAAATCGCACCCAAGCATTGGAGTGCATCCACTCGCACGCGGAATCAAACCAACGTTTCGGGGAATCACCGAGTCATCTAAACAAGAGCGAACTCGGAGGAATCACGATCGAATCAAGATTGGTTTCGGACTCGAACTCAGAAGTGGGTTTACTGCCAAATCAGGAATCGGATCAAAACGAATCGAATCCGAACAAGTCAACCACACAACTGAATCGAAGTCCAAATCAACAACGAATCGGAACCGGAAACACCGGAAAACCCGAACGACGGACGAAACGAACACACCCGGGGGGACTCGGCCCGAACCGAACCAACCCGGGGTGGCTCGGCCCAAGCCGAGCCCCCCTAGGGTGGCTCGGTGGCCGAGCCACCCCAGGGTGGCCGGCAGCCCCCCCCCCTCTCCCCTTGTGTGTTGTGTACACGTGCATACGCACAGGTTCGAGTGGCTATAAATAGGAGGGGTGTTGTTCATTCTAAGGAGGTTGGATTTTGGAGGAGGCGAAGCCCTGCTGGAGTGGAGATTCAAAACTTAGAAAAGATTTAATCTTTGGAGATTCAAAGACTTGTTCATCCGGATCTGGTGCTCGGCGATCGTCAACGCCAAATAAGGCAGGAGTTCGAGAGGACCGGATCGGGAGATCTACGTTGCTATACTCCGGATCTAAGCTTGGTTCTTAGATCCCGAGATTGAGCGATTGTTTCCTTGGTGAAACAATCCCTCCGGCTATTATCTCCCTTGGTGGAATAATACCCGTTATACTGCGTAGATCTGCCCGGATCGAGATCACGCGGTGGTCCACGGCAAACAACCCCGGCGCAGGCAAAGAACCCACACAAAGCGAGTGACCGCAAAACAGGAGCTCGCGATTCGTTCGACAAACAAGGAAACAAGTTGTACTCTTTCTTTTTCGTATTTTGATTTTCATTGTAACCGGATCTTATAAAAAGACCGGATTTTTGTAATCGATAAACTATTACAAGAGTGTGCAATGACATCAATGAAGAAAGACGTGATTTTTCCCGCGAACAACTTGGATAATGACGTTCGTCATCTTCTCTCCGTCTCGAGCTGTGTACGGACACTTATAGGTATTGTTAGATGCCTACATAGACATAATCATTTATATGTAATATTAGATTATAAACTATTGATAATGATTTTATTCTTGACAAAATATTCTTAGGGAGAGTAGGAGGAACATTTAATAAAGAGTTATGGATAATTATTTAATGATTAATTATAACCAATGGTATAATTGCGAATTATCAAAATTTAAAAGGGCAAAATAGGAAATTAAAAGTTTAGACATGCATGTGTATTCTCTTTTTATAAGTAGTATAGATATGTTAGAATTTGACCGTTAATTTTTTTATTTATGACTATGTTACGCTCAACTACACTCAGTTACATGACAATTTGAGGCCTTTATATTTTTTATTATTATTTAGAACTCCTTATTTAAACCCATTTAAGAGCAAACAATGTTTGCTAAAAATTTAAACTCTCTCTAATCTACAATATCAATAGAACTTTCATATTTGCAATTTTTATGACTGTTGAATTAATAATTTTTTTACAATTGTTGACGATGCATGATAATCATAGAATATCAAAATATCACGTGATGTGATGATAAATCACTAAGAGCATACCTGTAACCACCTCACTTTTAAATGATACTTTCACAACCAAGGTCAGTACTACAGATCTTAGCCATCCACAACCAGTGTAAGTACTACAGGTCTTAGCCATCTCTTATTGTCAATTGAAGAAGAGTTTCACATAGCAATAAATTAATAAACCTTCACCGCATATGTTCTTATTACAAAAGAACAACTGGTTTCTGGGCATAAATTTCTCGTTTATACAAAAGTAAATTAGAAAAAGATAAAAACTCCAAACAGTTTTTTAGCTGAACATACAGTATATTTAACCATGAAATTTCACTATACTATACTAACCGATCTCCTCTAATAACGTTGCTTAATCCTAATAAAATGTCACATAAGAACTTTTATAGAATAAAACACTATATGATAGAAACGAAGATGAAGAGGCCGAGGAATACTAACGGCTCTTGTGTTCTTGCATTTCCCTTTATTATAGCTATAGGCATATGAATACTTATGACTAATGCCACCTAAGAGTTAGGAGTTAATTGTATTCAGATTTTTGCATCCCATAAAGTTTCTTTAGCACGGAGCATCATATACTAAGTCTTGGTCAGGTATAGTGAATGCTAAACTAATTTTTTTAAAACTTTTTTCTTTTTGGAATCTTATCATGCATATCTCCTATTTCTCACATTAATAAAGCTCATCAAAATTTGTATGTCCTCTTAACCAAATTCAGGTTGCTTTTAAATGGGTTTAAAAGAGGAGTTTTAAATCAAAAAAAAAAAAAGACAAATGCCTCAAATTGTCATGTAGTTGAGGGGTCTGTATACTCATTAATAAAATTAACACTCAAATCCTAACATAAAAGAACTAAGTTTGTAACTAAAATATGGTACAAAGACTATGAGGGGGAAAAAGTGCAAGGACTAATTTGAGAATGAGGCTACAGACATGGACCAAATTGGTATTTTAGCCTTAGATCTATAATAAATCATTAGGTAGGGTAGGCTTGGAAGCATAATTGAAAGAGTGAATCTCTACGTAACAATTGTTCTCATTTAATTACAAGTATGAGGCTCTCGATCCATCACAGTCCTCTATCATTACCTACATGAATTTTGTACAGAGAATAGATAAATGGTTCGAAAAGAAAATAACAAATTTATCAATGCCTCAGTATCTAAATATTTATCCTAAGCATTAATCTAATTCAGAGTTGAGCTTCCAGCATTTCGAAAAGAATTGTGAAGAAAAACCTAAATTGATGAAAGAGGGGGAAAGACCGACACAGTTAACATGAAAATGAATATGAATGTAATTTATCCTCTCGTTGTTAACTTTCACTGTTTGTCTCAGGTTTAAAACTTTTGGGTATTATTTCTGAAATTTTAAACTTCAATATATCAAAGTCAAAAATGGATGAAAGTTTATAGGACAAATTTTTAAAAACACCACTTTTTCAAAATTAAATAGCAAAAACGACCGTTTGCTCAAAAAAATAGCAAAATCGACCTTTTTCAGAGGAAAATGGTCGATTTCGCTGTGGCGGGGGGCCTAGGAGGCGTGGGGGAGAGGCGACGGGGGAGTGGGTGGCAGCCGCGGAGGAGGTCGGGGTGGTCAGAGCAGGCAGAGGCGATGGGGGAGAGCCGCGAGTAGTCCACCAGCTCCGGCGGGGGGATGGGGGGCTTCCTGCTCGGCGATGACGGGCGGGAGGAGGCGGAGGAGGAGCGGTAGGTGATGGTGGCGCGGATGGTGTGGAGTTGGCGAAGGAGGTCGTCGGGGACGGCGGAGGGCAAGGAAAAGCTCGGCGACGACGGGCAGGAGAAGGCGGAGGAGAGGTGGGCGATGGTGGCGCGGATGGTGTGGAGCTGCCGGAGGAGGTGGTCGGGGATGGCGGAGGGGGAAGGGGAGGGCTAGGAGGAGGGGGGGGGGAGGGATTGGGATCGTGATTTTTTGGGGGGTTGGGTCACAAGCACGCGAGAGAGAGGGGGTTGGTGGGGTCAGTTTTACTTACACAAGAGAGGGGGGGTTGGTAGTGGTCGGTTTTGCATATTTTTTTCTCAGGGAGTTGATTTTGCTTAATAAATTTAAAAAAAAGGTGTTTTTATAAATTTGTCCAAGTTTATAATATTAAAATATAATTAGGGAGAGTTTATTTAATTGAAAGTAAAAAATGAAAGTATGAAAGTGACACAAATTTCTCCCTTTCCATGTTTGTTTCATTGAAAGTTGATGTAAAAGTGGAAAGCAAAATATATGTTACATCGGATTTAATTCATTTTCAACTATCCGTAAGCAAGTGCAGAAAATGAAAAGGTAGGTAACATCTTAACAAAAATATGTTTTTGTTAAATCTTCTGATATTTTTCCATATTACTCAGTGTTTTGTAGTCCATTCTGCACATATATTTGACCGCATCATATTTGAGTTTGGAATTTTTTATAGTTTTCTATACTAGTCCCTAAATCTTTACTATTTCTAAATTAGTTCCTAAAATTACTGAAATTGGAGTTGGGTTCCATGATTCTTTTGAGTTTTTCTAAGTTTTTTTTGGCAAAATTATTCACCTAATTCATGTATTTGTATAATTACTACGAATTATTGGAATTTAAATTGATTAATCAATTAGTTAAAAGATATTATCACATTATCTTTCCTTTTTCACTTTCAACTATAATTTGGTTTTGTAAACAAACACTGTACTTCACTTTCATCTGATGCGAATACACTTTCTCACTTAAAAAAAAAGTAATTTTCGAACTTTCAAATCACTTTCAATTTGCTAAACGCCCTCTTAATCCTTATAATTATGAATTAAATAGAATAGATCTGATATATATGTCCTAGTAAAAATCTGTGGTCACTAACTAATCACATCCTAACTAAAAGGAAATATTAAAAAATAAAGAAAGAAATATACGCATCTAACTGATCAATGTATATAAATTAACAGGTTATCATGTCATCTTTAGTCCCTCCTATTATACTTTCATATGAGTTATGATCCTTCCTTTCATTACTGTGGTCCCTACCTACTTTAAAAATTAATAATTTTTTTATACTTGGTGTTTTTGTCAACAATAAAACACCATGTGTTTGGAAACCATAGTATTTTAATTATGAACTAAAATATTCTCAAACTAAAAACACTACACTTATTTTAAAACAACTTTTAAGTGTTTTTGAGCTATGAAGGGGTCTTAATATGATATCTAACATAATATATTATACAATAACTAATAAAATTTATTTCAATATGCTTATTATTATATTAGATTATATTATATTGTATTGTATTGTATACTATTATATTAATAATTGTATTTTTATTTATTTAATATATTAATAATATAATATAACATATAATACTCATAAATATGTATGTAATATAATTACATGTTAAAATGTTAATATTTATAATATATTGATAATGTTTAATATAATAAAAAATAATAATAAAATAAAAGATATAGGCAAAATATTATATTATAAAATTTATTAACAATATATAATAATATAGTAATGAAATATTTATATATTATATAATAAAACAAATATTACAATTTATACTTATATAATATATTATTAATGTCTTAATAAATAAATTACATTATGCAAATAATTATAATTTTTCTAAAATAATAAATTTACTAAAAATAATACTTTCTATAAACAAAGTAAAATAACAATATATATATATATATATAATAATAATAAAGTCAAAACAAAATAATATATATTATATTATATTATATAATAATAATAAATTATGGCATTATTATTAATAAAACATAACATATTAATAACTATAATATGTTATGTAAATATATTCGTAATAATATGATATATGATTAGTAGTAATAGTAATAATAAAAATAATATATTTTAGCAATAATTATAACATGAATAATAATATTAGTATTACATTATATTAATAATTACATAATCTTATAATAATAAAAATATAATATCATATAACATACAAAAAACATTGTACTAATATACAAAAATAATTAAAAATAATATGCAATAATTATATTATAATATGATATACTAAAAATATAAATATAATTTTATAATACATTGTATTATAATGTTTTGTATTAATATTAATATTAATATAATAATGTAAAATAATAAAATTATAATATAATAGTTGCATTATATTCCATCATACATAATTTAATATATTAATAATATGTTTATTACTAATGCTAGCAAGGGTTGATCTAGTGTTGATAAAAAAACAATCACCATAGTGCTTTGAAAACACTTTTAAGAGATAACACAAGACCATGTTGATTTTTAAGAGAAGCAAAATAATAAAAATATCATGGTCTCCAAATAAACCCTATAGTTTTTAGTTGTTTTCACAATATTCTAACAAAATAATTTCAACTTTCGCATGCATTAAATTCCTAACAGAAATATGGTAAGATGTTTAATATTATGCTTCAATTTTCTTGACCATAAATTCATTAACGAATAACTATATATTTATGCAGGACTTCATGAGAACTTTGCACTTGATCTCTTCAAAGAAAAAACGGATCAGAATTCTTCATAGAGTTAAGGGGATCATAAGGCCATCTAGGTAAAATCCCTATAGCTATTCCTTTTTTTTTTGGGGTTGATAGATTAACCAATAAATTTCATCAAAAAGAAAATCAAAGAAATATATAAACATTCAAAGCACTAAAAGTACCACAATAATAAAGAATTTAAGGTGGAAAAGTCTTGTATTATAAAGTTATACCCTGACATATGCGCTGAGTTCGTTTAGAAGGATTTTAAATTTTATATAGGTTTAATTGTGCAATTGGTACCCCAAAGTTCCTACCTATATTGAACTTTGATGCCTTCAAAGTTTTTTCCCCATTTGATACCTCAAAGTTTCACCTATTTTGAACTTAGATAGCCCGAAGTTTATTCTTGCAATTTACTATCCTAATGTTTCTGAGGAGGGTTTACTTTTCTATTGTCATTATAAACGCTCTTAAATTGTGTGAGAAAATTATTATGGACATCAGAAACAAGATGTTAGACTGTAGAGTTCAGTAATTCACATTCATTTCACGAGCGTTTTAATAATTGCTACAAAGGTATAAAAGTCCAAATCATGTCACGTATTAATCTAGATTTACGTATTAATCTAGATTTAACAAATAAATGAAATACACTCCTAAATATAAGGCACCCAAACTTTAATTTTTTGAAATATTGGGATATTAAATGGGGATAAAAACATTGGAGTACATAAAAGTTTAACGATACTTTTGGGTGCCAAAGCGCTTACCTTAACACCTGATCACCATATATAAGATAGAAAACGAAGCGTAGACCTCATACGCTAGAAATCTACATTTATACACTTCCACTTAAACGGAAAGGAGATTCCATCCAAGATTTTAGCCATTAAATAGACTTGATAAATCAAATCCACTGAGAGATGAGTAGAGGAAAGGATAGTAATGATAAATCTTTATTTACCGAGAATAAAGGGACTTGCGGGAGTCACCCAATAGTTAGAGCTCTCACTCAGAAAGTGATCCTCTAAGGATACTTTTGGCCCACCATCTTAGCCGAGTCCAAAAGGCTTGTCTCCCAATGCAAAAGTGACAATTCTTCTCAAACGTGCCCCGAACTTCAGCTACTGAACTCACCCCCATTATGAGCCCGATTCCATTCACTCAATGGGGATTAGACTTGTTGATGCCTCTCCAAATACCCCTCTGGGCAACGAAAATTCTTAATTGTTGCCATTGATTACTTCATCAAATGGATCAAACCCAAACCATTGGCCAAAATTAGCGAAAGCAATATCACAAATTTTGTGTGGAGATCCATTGTCAGCAGATTTGGCGTTCCCACCTCTTTTGCCACTAGCAATGACACTCAAATCGACAACAAAGGTTTTCGAAGTTTTTGTAAGGAATGGGAAATATGACTCAAGTTCGCCTTAGTAGCACATCCTAAATGCAATGGACTTGCAGAAGTTGCCAACAAATGCATTCTCCAGACTTTGAAGAAGAAGGTGGACAAGGGGGTTGGGAATTGGGTTGAAGAGCTATATGGAATCTTGTGGTCTTACCGCACCACTCATAAGAGCTCCACAAGAGAAACCCCTCTCAAGCTATCTTATAAAACGCGACACTAGATTAAAGAGCTAGAGTCACCCCTGTAGAAGTCAGCATACAATAATCAGACTGTAACATTTTGATGAAGACTTGAGTCCCACATGGCCTCAAATCAGACTCGACCTCATTGATGAAGTTCGAGAAGAATCTCTCTGATCTCAAGTCATCAGTGAACAGTGCTGTAGGCGTATAAAATTGCCTATAGGTCCCTTAGCATAGCTCGACACGGGGATTCGACGAATCAACGAACCATCGAGTGACGAGGCGACGTGTTCAACGAATTACACGCGAGCAACGGAATGTATTCGTGTGCGGAACCAATCCAACGGTTCGGGAAGTCAACGAGTCGTCCAACCATAAAACGGATTCGAACTCAAACACCAAGGTGGATTTACTGCCAAATCAAGATCCAGACTGTCAAATCAAGGTCCGGATAAATCGAATACAGAACCAGAAAACGGGAAACGACGAAAATCAACACCGCAAGGGGGCTAGGCAAAAGCCGAGCCACCTCAAGGTGGCTCGGCCTAGTGCCGAGCCACCCTGAGGTGGCCGCCCAGATCTGTGCCAAATGCACAGATCTGGTTGCCTATAAATAGGCGGGGTGATTCATCATTTCGGAGGACTTTTGGGGAAGGACTTTGGAGAGCCGAAACTCTGCCGGATTGAGATCTTGTTCTTGAGTTCTTGAAGGCTTTAAGACTTGGACATTCAGATCTGTTTCTTGACGAGCATCCGCATCACGAAAGGCAGGAGTTTGAGAGGACCGGATCTCAGATCTACGTTGCTATACTCCGGATCAAAGCTTGGTCTTTGATCCCGAGAATCGAGCGATTGTTTCCTTGGTGAAATAATCCCTCCGGCTATTATTTCCTTGGTGAAATAATACCCGTAATATTGCGTAGATCTGTTCGGATCTAGATCGTGCGGTGGTCAACGGATCAACCATCGGCGTAGGTAAACAACCCACGAAAGCGAGTGACCGGATAACAGGAGCTCGCGATTTGTTCGACAAATAAGGAAAGTTGTAATTTTCATTTTTTGTTTGATTTTCATTGTAACCGGATCTTATAAAAAGACCGGATCTTTGTAACCCAAAAAGTTGTTATTTAAGAGCACAATGGAATCATCAATGAAGAAAGCTACCATTTTTTCCACGAACAATCTGGCGACCATAGTGGGAGCCACCGATCTCGCTGCCGAGATCGTTGCGTCGCAGCCGCGGATCCCGATTCCGGTCGAGGAGGAGGTCGAGTATGAATTCGACCAACAAAAGTTCGAGGAGTATCTGTCATCCTCGTCCGGATCTACCTCCCCTCGCAAGTCCAACAAGTCTAAGAAGTTCTCCTCCAAGAGAAAAACTCGTTGGTATGAAGACGTTGAAAATACCAACGAAGATCTTGCCCCGTTGGATGCCAAAGTCGCATCGGGTGAGATCCCTCCAATTCCCAATCAGGTCGGATCTGCTCTGGCCAACCCTGCCGCCGCAGAGGGCGTAGTGACTCTCTCGAAGAGAGCCCGCCAAAGGCAACGTCAACGCCTTGCGAAGCAATTCGCAAAGGCCATGGAGTCAGTTGACGGGATCCGCTACAACGCGGATCTGAAGAACAAGAGAGGCAAACAGCCTCAACAAATGATGAGTGGCAGCTCCTCCAAGCCGCCAACCAACGAATGGGTCCGCGTTAAACGGAACCGTTCGACATTGGAAGAGCGCATTCGCAAGCGCCGCGCGATGTCAGCGCAAGCACGGGCTCAAATCCAAGAAGCCCGTAGGAAGCTGCAGAAGGAAGTGGCAAGCAAGCCGCCACCAACCCGCAAAGTCTGGAGGCCCAAGTCCGAAGTGGCGATTCAGGCCAAAGAGCAACCTTTGCAACCTTCGAAGCAGGTTCAACCTTCGGCGAACCAAACGAAGTCGCCGATAATTCCCATGGCTACTCCGGGAGGTCACACAGAATCATCCAGGAGAAAGAAGTCAGTTTTGGAGTGCCTCGGCCCACTTCCCGATGGACGATGCAAAGTTCCAGTTCAAGAACGTTTGGGCCCAATGAAAAAGCCCCGAACGATTCAACACGTTGGGGGTCGCCGCAACCCCCAACATGACGAGGAAATCAGGGCAACCAAGCGCACTACGCTGCGTATTGAAGTTCAGGAGCCTGTTGAGAATTCACGCCCACAAAGGCGTGTATCGAGACGCGTGACTCTTGAAAGCCCGAAGAAGGTAGTTCGCTCCCAGAAGGAAACGTTATCATCTGATGATGATTGCGTTATACCTGAGGAATCGTGCCAACACACGATAGGTTGCTCCGACTTTCAAACGGACGAGCTGTACTATCGTGCTGGGGGTACGAGCAAAGCCAGAAAGAGGAGTCCTCGAAGACTGGAAACTCAGTGCCCTTGTTCAAAGCTCATTCGGGCGGTACTGTCTGAATGCGACTGCATCAAGGCAGTCCCCGAGAGAGTTTCGGTGTTCGAAAGACTCAGCACTGAAATGCCAAAGCAAAGGTCTAGGCGTTTTCGACGAAGAAGAACGGCGGTTGAAGATGGAGAATTTCCGAGGGTCACCACTAACATGACCAGCAAAAGGACATCGGCACGGGATAATCTCGAGTCGATTCTGAAAGCATCCCGGCGTCTAACCCGTCTGCAATCTGGATCCATCGCACGAGGAACTTATGGTAGGGTTCGGACAAGACTACCTTCAGAAGGTGAAGAGTCGGATACCTGCTCTGCGGTCGCATCAGATAATACAGTGTACAGTGAGGGGGAACCCCACGAATCGCTGATGATAAGCGCGGAACAAGTGGCCAAAATGCTCGAAGAAGCCATGGCCAAACAACAGGAGAGCTTCAGGCTCGAGATGCAGATGGCCATGCAGACCATGAAAGAGATGTATGACCAACAAATCCAGGCATTGAGGAACCAACAAGGCGAACCAAGTCGTCGTAACCAGAACAATCTGAAAAATGAGGACACGGGTGCAAATGAAACTCACAATGCCAATGATCCTCCCATTAATGCAGGGGGTGGTAACGAGGATGCCAACGAAGATACAAGTGAAAACCTGAAGCTCAAAAACCTCGAGAGCAAAATCAATACGTTGATTTCCGCTCAAGAGGTGAAGAAGACGGGCATTCTTTGTCCATACCCAAGAGAGTGGGAATCAATCCCCTATCCGGTGAAGTTTAGTCTAATCAACTTCACGCTGTTCGATGGGAAGGGTTCCCCCACTCAATATTTGATTTATTTCAAATCGCATTTGGGTGTTATATCTGGTAATGAGCCTCTGATGGTACGGTCCTTCGTTGGTACTCTTCGTGGAGCCGCCTTCGATTGGTATCGCCGCCTCAAGCCAGGAATCGTGAATAGCTGGGACGACATGGAAACAAAATTCCTCGCTAACTTCTTCGACGACGACACCGAGATATCCATCGGAACGTTGCTCAACGAGAAACAAAAGGATGGGGAATTGGTCGATACCTTCGTCAAGAGGTTCCGGAACAAAGCAATAAACTGTCGGAACCCGATCACTGAGGAGTTCATTCTCCAGACTTGCCACAACAACCTCGCATTGGACGTGTTGGAAGCAATGGGAACAGTACCATCCAACACTTGGAAAAACTTGAAGGTGCACGGTGAACAAGCCGAATGCTTCCTCCGAAGGAAGAAGGCCGAGAGGAGTCAATCGACGACTAAGCCTCCGCATTCTAACTTCGCCTCCTATGGTAAGGGCAAGACACCTGCAGCGGCTGTTGATGCTAATCAAACGTCGCAACAGCAATCCCGGAGACAGCAGAAGACTTCGGATCAGAGGCCTCGAAAAGAGTACTCCTTCAAGGACGAAGATGTTCCATCCATCTTCGAATCACTCCTTAAAAATAACAAGATTAAGCTGCCACCGATCACGAATCAGGAGGAAGCTGACAATACTGCGGATCCGAAGTACTGCGCGTACCACAGGAGGATCCTTCATCCAACCAAGGCGTGCTTTACGCTAAAGAATAGCATCCAGACCTTGGTTGAAGCCGGCGTCATAACGCTAGAGTAAGCCAGTTGAGAACGGCACAACTCCGACCAGTATAAGAGTATAAACTGCTTCCTGACACTCCGAAGAGTATATGAGTATAAACTGCTTCTCAATCCTCCGACCGGTATAAGAGGTTAAACTGCTCCCTGATACTCCAATAGGTGTATGAGTCTAAACTATTTCCTTTCTTCCACGGGAAGTTCCTAGAGAGTGTCATGCGTGGTATTCTTAAGGATAACCCGATCGTGCAGCTGATACAATGATACACCCAGTTTTGCAAAGAAAGCTGGGGGTGGATAATTCATGTAACGGGAAGTTCCCAGAAGAATGTTAAATGTAATATTCTTAGGGATAACCCGGTCATGATGAATAAAGTGATAAACACTAAACTCTTAATTTCCGAACACTCTTTTGCTGAGATGAAATCCGATCACTTCATTGGATCAATTTTCCCTCACTAAACTCTCATTGGTGTTTGACGACTCATAGTCTCCACCACAGAATCCCCCACCGATCAAACTAATTGACGGCGGGACCACCAAAATTCTTTCCTGTTTAATCCATTCAAACTTTCGCTATGTTCGTGCACTCAACACTTTCATTTGTTAGAGTCCGAATATAATTGACGAATTGTCAAAGCCCCTTTTTGTTAAGTCTTTACCACTTAACATCAGGAACCCCCTTTGAGTGATTTATACGAATCAACATTCCTACATTGATTTGTACTCTCACTCTCACTTTCCACTTGGTCAAACCTTCCTACAGTTAGGACCAGAACCAAAATCCCCTCTCGATTCCTTTAATAAACGAGAGGCCCACAAATCGAGCGATCAAACCTTCTTACAGTTAGGATCGTTTTAAACCCCCCACTTGGTCAAACCTTCCTACAGTTAGGACCAAAACCAAAATCCCTTCTCGATTCCTCCAATGAACGAGAGGTCCACTTTCAAATCGAGTGATCAAACCTTCCTACAGTTAGGATCATCTCAAGCTCCCGCTTGGTCAAACCTTCCTACGATTAGGACCAAAACCACAATTCATTCTCGATAAACGAGAAATTCATCTTTAGTTCGATAATCAAACCTTCCGACAGTTAGGGTTATCCGAATCTTTTCGATTCTCGGAGTGGAGATCCCACTCTTAGTTTCACCTTTCCGGATTCTGGGGATGGAGATCCCACCTCGAGTTTCCTTTCCTTCTTTGTTTGGGGAATAGAATAAAAAATTCTTCCTTCCCACACCAATCCTTTTCTAGAAATTTAGGATTCATCCTAGGAAGTTTATCCCGAATCCTAAGCAGGGATAAGTCTGCGCCTAACACGCGCTGCCGGTTTAGTCTTTCTCCGCAGAAAAAGACACCAGAGTTCGATTCTGGGGTATTTTATCCTGAAACCTAAGAAAGGATAAGTCGGAGCCTAACACGCACCGCCGGTTAGTTCTTAACCGTTAAAAAGAACACCCGCCCACATATTCAACATTGTAGCAGGTTGTTATTAATAACGCCGAAATCCATGCCTTACACGCATGGGGAATTTCATCCTGAATCCTAAGAAAGGGTATGCCGACGCCTAACACGCGTCGTCGGTTTAGTTTTTAAACCGTGTAAAAGATACCAGAACCTGATTCTGGGGACCTTTATCCCGAAGCCTAAGTAGGAATAAGTCAACGTCTAATACACGTTGCTGGGTAGCCTATTCCCATAACAATAGCAAAGTCTACGTATTCGAAGTCGTAGCACAAAGTCTAAGGGAGTTCATTCCTTTAGCGCAACGTTACATGCGGAACGGATTTAGACAATCCGCATGCTAGCCCGACTCAAACGGTAGTCGGTAAAGGCTAATCAAATCCGTTGAAGACTGGGGGTTAGCCAAAAATCCTAAAGTCTACGCCTAACACCCGTCGCCGGGTAACCTATTCCCGTAACAAATGGTAAAGTCTATGTATTCAACATCATAGCACAAAGTCTAAGGGAGTTCATTCCTTTAGCACAACATCACATGCGGAACGGACTAAAAACAATCCGCATGTAAGCCCGATTCAAACGGTAATCGGTAAGAGCACGTCAAATCCGTTGAAGGCTAAGGATTTGCCAAAAATCCTAAGTCAACATCTCATACACGTTGCTGTTTAGTCTTTTCACAGGAGAAAGACGAAGTCTACGTATTCAATATCGTAGCACTAAAAGGGTTAACTCTTTTAGCTTAACGTTACATGCGGAACGGATTTAAACAATCCGCATGCTAACCCGACTCAAACGGTAGTCAGTAAAGGCTTATCAAATCCGTTGAGGGCTGAGAATTTGCCAAAAATTCTATAAATACGAGTCATTGACGCATCAATTTTACAAATTGTTCTCGTGACTCAAATATCTGCCACGCTCTAATTCCTTAAGAGCTTAAACTGTGTATACTCCAGCAGACGTACGAGTATAAACTGTGTCAAACGCCGAACAACGCGTTATAATGAAGCCTGACAACGCGTCGCAATGAAGCTTAGACGCCGACCACGCGTCATAAGGAAAATCAAGAGAAGAGGGAGAGATGGGGGGCCGGCCCTAGAAAGAGGAAAAGAAAAGAAAAGGAAAAGAAAAAAGACCCCCTTTTATATAGTGAACCAGCCTTGAACCAGACCGGACCAGGGTGAACCAGACCAGACCAGTCCAAATCAGTTCAAAAGAGGCTAAACTAGGCTGAACCAGACCAAACCAGACTGAACCAGACCAGACCAGGATGAACCAGTCTGAACCAGTCTTGAACCAGTCCTGAACCAGTTTGAACCAGTTTGAACCAGGTTGAACCAGTCTTAAACCAGGTTGAACCAGTTTGAACCAGAATTGAACCAGAATTCAAATTGAAGCTGAATTGAGCGTCGAAACAACTTCAAATCGACCGAGGGTTCAATCCCTTGTTTATTTTGGTCTCTCCCGCGCATTCGGAAGGATCGGAAGAATTTTCAAGCTAAATTACTGCCTTTTTGGGTCATTATCAGACCGGTTCAGATAATTATACCGGTTCAGCTCATTCAGATATGAGAAATACTCTAATAAGGTATACGAGTATAAACTATTCCCTATTTGTTGTTGAGAAGTTCCTGGAGAATATTTTTCTAAAAATATTCTTAAGGATAACTCAATAACACAACGCCGGACAACGCGTCGCAAATAAGGACTCAATGCCAACCATCGAGGGTCAGTTATATGTTGAACCAACAAGCACGAGCTAAAGATTGGAAAATCAGGAATCGATTTCAAGTTCAAAATTCCGACAACGGTCAGACAATAAATGCAGCACCGGAACCCTTACAGACGTTCGACAAAGCACCGAATAGCCTGAAGGATTAAAGGAATACAGAACAAAAAGTCATTCCAAGGTCCCGTTACACCGACTGAGGGTAGGGGCAATCATATCCAAAGCATTCCAGACCCTTCTATAAAAGAACGAGGCTGAAATACTTTGGAGGGGGTATCTGTAGGCGTATAAAATTACCTATAGGTCCCTTAGCATAGCTCGACACGGGGATTCGACGAATCAACGAACCATCGAGTGACGAGGCGATGTGTTCAACGAATTGCACGCGAGCAATGTGCGAAACCAATCCAACGGTTCGGGAAGTCAACGAGTCGTCCAACCATAAAATGGATTCGAACTCAAACACCAAGGTGGATTTACTACCAAATCAAGATCCAGACTTTCAAATCAAGGTCCGGATAAATCGAATACAGAACCGAAAAACGGGAAATGACGAAAATCAACACCGCAAGGGGGCTCGGCAAAAGCCGAGCCACCTCAAGGTGGCTCGGCCAAGGCCGAGCCACCCTGAGGTGGCTCGGTGGCCAAGCCACCCCAGGGTGGCTCGGCCTAGTGCCGAGCCACCCTGAGGTGGCCGCCCAGATCTGTGCCAAATGCACAGATCTGGTTGCCCATAAATAGGCGGGGTGATTCATCATTTCGGAGGACTTTTGGGGAAGGACTTTTGGAGAGCCGAAACTCTGCCGGATTGAGATCTTGTTCTTGAGTTCTTGAAGGCTTTAAGACTTAGACATTCAGATCTGTTTCTCGGCGAGCATCCGCATCACGAAAGGCAGGAGTTCGAGAGGACCGGATCTCAGATCTACGTTGCTATACTCCGGATCAAAGCTTGGTCTTTGATCCCGAGAATCGAGCGATTGTTTCCTTGGTGAAATAATCCCTCCGGCTATTATTTCCTTGGTGAAATAATACCCGTAATATTGCGTAGATCTGTTCGGATCTAGATCGTGCGGTGGTCAACAGATCAACCATCGGCGCAGGCAAACAACCCACGAAAGCGAGTGACCGGATAACAGGAGCTCGCGATTTGTTCGACAAATAAGGAAAGTTGTAATTTTCATTTTTTGTTTGATTTTCATTATAACCGGATCTTATAAAAAGACCGGATCTTTGTAACCCAAAAAGTTGTTATTTAAGAGCACAATGGAATCATCAATGAAGAAAGCTACCATTTTTCCCGCGAACAAGTACATTACCCGACACTACAACAGTATAGACTAAAGATTCAATGTCCGGTCCTAAAGATTCAATGTCCGGTCCTAAAGATTCAATGTCAACGATCTCGTTCTTCAAAGAACCATTTTCGATAGAGACACCAAGCGTGGCAAGTTGGCCACCAATTGGGAAGGACCTTACATAGTCATCTAAGAAGTACGTCCCAGCACTTATTAACTAAGAAGCTCCGACGGGAGGATCTTGCAACATCCTTGGAACATAGAGCATCTCAAAAAATAGTTTCAGTAATTGTAAAACTCACATGTGATATTTCTAACAATTTTATTACAGTATGATCTTGTAGCGCCAGAGCTTCATGGGAACATGAAGCCGAGTAGCGCCAGACCTTCATGGAAACATGAAGCCGAGTCATCCCTAAAGCAGCCGACTCCGAGTCAAAAACCTTGGTACCCATTCGGGATAAAGCCAAGGTGCGTACCTAAATACATTGGTGTCATTACGAGTAAAGCCAAGACATGAAGCAGAGTTATCCTTGAAGCGGCCGACTCCAACTCAAAGACCTTGGTACCTATTCAGGATAAAGCTAATGCACGTACCTAAAGGCCTTTGTGTCATTACGAGTAAAATCAAGACACAAAGCTGAGTCGTCCCTGAAGTGGCCAACTCTAACTCAAAGACCTTGGCACTCATTCAGGATAAAGCCATGACACGTACCTAAAGACCTTGGTGTTTTTACGAGTAACACCAAGGTACAAAGCTGAGTCGTCCCTGAAGCGGCCAACTCCAACTCAAAGACCTTGGTACCCATTCGGGATAAGGCCAAGGCATTACCTAAATACCTTGGTGTCATTACGAGTAAAACCAAGGCACGAAGCCAAGTTGTCTCTAAAACGGTCGACTATAACTCTAAGACCTTGGTACCCTTTTAGGATAAAGCCAAGGCACATACCTAAAGAACTTGGTGCCCATTTGGGATAAAACCAAGGCACTTCATCAACTCGATCGACTCCAACATATAAGACCTTTGGTATCCTCTTGAAAAAAACCAAGGCATGAAGCTGAGTCATCTCAATTACAAATCTCAATACGAAGAAAATTGTAGACGAATATAAAAAACAAGAAAGGGGCACAAATCGAATAGGCAAAAGTAATCTTTATTTATGTATCAAAATATATAAAACAATATTTACATCAGATGGATGCCAATAAAAAAAGATACATAGAACTCTCAGGGGGCTCAACGCGGATTAGGAGTTGGGCTGGGGAGTGCGGTACTATATTCAAGAGCTAGAGTCAGCCGGGGAGAGACAGCGACAGTAGGAGCTGGCGGAGGAGTCGACTGGGGGACGGACCCCACCTCTTCATGATCATCCCCATGCTGGCTAACACAACTATCTCGAGTGGAGCCTTCTCCTGACTCCTTGCTCCCTCATTCCAGTCATCTACATCCAATACTATCCCACCTCCCTTCATCTCTATCTCCTTGAGGACATCATGACAATTGGCAACTCAAAAGGGATAATAGAGATGGGCGGCATCTGATTTGCACCAGGAGATAATCGAAGCCACCTTTGCAAGTCAGAGCCACCTCTACCTCACCTAGAGGGCTGTCACGGTATTTTTCCACAACTTCTACCCTATAAGTATCAGATTCAACATAACTGAGGTGACCATGTAGAGCCTGCATTTCAGCAAGAAATGACTCTCGTTGTCTTTTGGCCTCCAATGCCACTCGGGCCGCCTCCTTCTTCAGCTTCTCATGGGCATCCACCACCTCCTTTAGCTAGCACTAGAGGCTCTTGGCATTTTGGTGAGATATGTTAGACCCTAGAGGGGGGGTGATTAGGGTCTTATGCTAATCTAATTTCAATTTATGGCCAATTTAAAATAATGTTGAACAATATAATCTTGCAAGGGATGGATATGAGCAATAAGAACAATAAGAATATGCACAAGTAAATAAGAGACAAACAAAACACAAACACACGATATGTTCACGAGGTTCGGTCCCCACGACCTACGTCCCCGCTCCTCACCTCGAGGAGATATCCACTATCACAATCCGGTTTGGAAGCCGGAACTTCTACACACTCGGTTTACAAGTTCACCGAAAACTCTCACACTACACAATCACTTACAATCACACTTTACACACTAAGTGTAGGAATCTAGCCCGTGTCCTCCTCCTCAAGTGCTCGATTACAACCTCTCCCTAGGTTCGTCAATCGACGCCACTCCTCTTGGATTTGACCCCGTCTCTCTCCTCACACTTCTCTCGGTGTACAAGTGTATTACAAGTGATTCTCTCAAATAACAGTTGAATATAAAGATTTGTTCTCAAATAACAAGTGAGAACACAATGAAGCTCACACTCACTAAATCACACCCCACAACCCACAATATATGATATGACAATATTAAGCTCAATAAGTGTGTGTGATAATCAGTGAATGAAACTCAATAGCTGTAACTCAAAATATAGCTTAATCAAATAAAAGAGAAATAGAAATAAGCTATATAAGAATGAGTTTAGGAAACTTCTCAATGAACAAAAGGAGCTGAAGAAATGATGATCTCAATGAGATTTGAAAGCCTCCTCTTGTTGTAGAAAAACTTCTCTTGAAAACAGATTATCCAAACAGCTCTTAAACAGCTCTTAAACGCGATTAATATTTTGTAAAAAACAACAAACTTAGATTTCTTAGGTATATAGAGGAAGAACAGCAATGGGGTATATATAGCACCCCAATACAACAGCTCAAACAAGGTAAAAAGACCAGAAAACCCATTTGGAAAACTAGCCGTTGGGCTCAGTTTAGTAATACGTCGGTCGACCGGTACGGTCGACCGATTAGTTCAAAAAACAGAAGAGTCAGGGTTTTAAAGCTGACGGTCGACCGACATGAATTTCGGTCGACCGAAATTAAATTGCGGGCGACCGGAATGAACATGCGGACGACCGGAAAAGTTTTGGAAAAAATTCTTAGAAACCAGATAGTCGTCGGTCGACCGTATCGGTCGACCGAATTCTGATATGTGAAAGTTGACAGGTTTTGGGTGAGTTTCGAAAAATCTTTTAAAATATCAGATCATATCCAAAATTTGCGAAACTTTGGGAAAAGTTTATAAATGATGAAATAAACATGTTTGAAAAGAAATTTTTGGAAAAACATTTTTCGTTTGCTAAAACTCCCTGTTTTTGAAAACAGCTTAGAAAACCTGTAAATTTACGAAAGTGGAAGTTGATTTGAACATGTAAATGTACATGTATATATTGTGCGTATATTATATGTATATAGAGAAACTTGAAGGAGCTGTAAACACGAGATAAAAGTATTTTAACAACGTTGTATGAAAAAATCATCTATATGATAGAAAACGTCATAAATCGTGTTTAAGTGTATATGTATTGAGCTTGAATATAATCATATGATATATGCAGAACTAAAAATATACCTAGATAGAACAACACAAAGAACTTGAATCTTTAACCCTCTTGATTGATTTGTGTTGAAATACCTGAAAAGAAACTATAAACACAAGAACACTAGAGAGCTTATTAGTAACGAATTGTTTGCTAAATCATCATCAAAACTATAGGGTCAACAATCTCCCCCTTTTTGATGATGGCAAACAATTTAATATGAGTATAATAAACTGATAATTCCACATATAATCCAAACATAAACAAAGCGTATATAGATGAGCATGTGATCATTGACATGAGCTATATAGCTATATATAAACCAAAGCATATAAACCATTTACATGTGGATTTTTCTCCCCCTTTGACAACATCAAAAAGGAAGAGAAAAGAAAAGATAGGAGCAATGCTCCCCCTGTTTATGAGCACAAAAAAAATCAAAATCTCCCCCTGTCAAAAGAATGAATGACATATATATATAGACAGGAGCTCAAACAATAATTATCCATCAAAACTTATGCAAAAGGATAATGCAAGCAACAAAAGACATGATTATTGTCTCAAAAATACATTGATCATAGAATAATCATCATTAAAGCATTAACATTAAGATGTGCATAAAGATATTGAATTTAAACAATACAAGAGATTCATGATGAGCAGTTTAACAAAAACATGAGTGAGGTCTCAACAAAATCATGTTATCAAACATAAGTCCATAGAGTTATCAAACCACACACATAAGTACATAGTTTGCATAAACATATGTTTGTCCACAAGATATCAAACCACACATATAGGTCCATAGAGTTATTACACTCACATAAAACAGAGTATTAAGTTTTACAAACCAACATCAAACGTTAAAACAAAAGAAAGCATCACAGAAAGGCACTCAATTCATCACCACCAGCATCACTGTCACCATCACCCTTATCAATACCATCACTATCATCATCATCACCATGACCATCTGAAGATCCCGATCTATCAGCAGGGCCCTCCTCAGAATCAGAACTAGAAGAGTGATCTGGAATGTTTTGAGACTGACGCTGATTTGAAAGAATTTTCCTAACATCCCTTTGAATAGAGGAGACCTGAGTCTCAAGACGATCTAGTCGATCACAAATCTCAGAGGTAGATGAGGAGGAAGCTCTAGACTTGGAACGAGAGAGAGATGATGGAGTGGAGTCAAGAGCTATTCGCATTCTGGAAAGAGAGATGCCATCAAAGAAATCTCTCTTGGATTCAATCTTAGGTTCATTAGTGAGGTCAACATTGAAATGTTGAAAAATAAGAGTGAGAAAGGAACCAAAGGGTAGAAACTTGGTGTGTTTAGATGCCATGTTATTGATAAAGATAGTAGCCCAATCAACTTTGATTTTAGCGAAAATGGCATAAACAGCATTAATCTTATCAGAGGCGAAATGGTCAAAGCTGCCAGTCTTAGGAATCAAATTTTGAGCAACAATTCTGGCGATTAGTTTGGCAATAGGATTAAGAGAATTGTTGTTCATAGGATATGAGCATCCGGGTACAAACATTTGATTATTGACTGCAGGATCACTAAGATCAATAGACTTGAGTTCAATGTCACTCGTTGGAATTTGAAGAATCCCCGCAAGTTCGTTGGCAGAAAAACATATCGCCACATTTTTAACAGAGGAAGTGATGGTCAAATTACCATCAGCAGAAGATGATGTGGACTTGTTAGCATAAAACAGATAAACTAAGAAAGGATAATAGGGAACTTTAAGACTTTCATCAAACAATTTATCCAACCCAACGTCATGAAGAAGAGACTGAGTGTTATAGATGGCCAGTTCAGGATACTTAATATACCTAGTTGGGAGGATCTTCAGTTTACACAACTCCCTGTATTTCCTAACAAGAGGTTTAAACAGTAAATAATCCTCATAATGTGAGGCTTTTACAGAGGATGAACTGGATTCGGGTTTAGACCTCTTTTTAGGTGGCTTGGGAGGCATGATAAGTTAGGGTTTTGAAAAGATTAGAGAGATTTTTCAATATCCTGTAATCAAAAACCAATATAGATCACATTAACAAGAAAAAACCCTAGAACAAAAACTCTGGATTAAGAAGAATTAAAACTAGAATAATGTAATTAAACAGATGAGAAGAAGATAATTACCTAACAACAATTGTTAGAAAAAGATGGAGAAATAAACTTTCGGTCGATGATCCCAGGCGACCGTGAGGAAATGTCGCTGATGAAAAAAAAGAAACTGAGGAGAATAAGAAGGGTCGGTTCAAGGAGATGAAGAGGGAACGGTTGTGATTAGTTCAGGAGAGGATGAACGGTGATGAGCGGTTCGGGTCTAAAACAGAGACCAGATAAAAAACCGAAACCCAGTAAAAAGAAAACCTCGCTGCTGAGAAGTTTAAATTCGGTCGACCGACGCGGTCGACCGAAATGCTTACAGATAACCATCGGTCGACCGTATCGGTCGACCGAAAGAGGATAAAAATTCAGATAAGCATAACAGTTTGTTTTTGAAATATTTTTCACTATAAACCCTTCTGGAAATATATTTTTACAATCTAAAAAGTTTTTATAAGATATAAAAGTAATTTTATCTATTAGAAAGCATATAAATAATTTATTTTACTAAAAGATAATAATTTGTCATTAAAGTTCAAGAAACAAATATTCAAAACTAAGACAAAAACAAAAACTATATAAACACAAAAAATGGTGTAAAAATCACTTTGGTACCCAAATCATTTTGGTACCACTAGAACTTGGGACATGACCCCTATCATTTAAATCCAAGGCCTTAGGGTTATGAACCCTCTTAGGCATATTTTGTGCACCGATACGGTCAAAGCAAAAATTGTAAACATGACCCATACGATTGCAATTTGTGCAATGTAGAGGTTTGAATGGTTTGCGTTGATCGAAATGAAATGCACGTGGTTTGTTTGCAAAGATAGATTTTCCTTTGTAATTATTTTGCAAACGAGAATTTCTTTTCAAATCGAAACAAAACATGGTCAAATGACCAAAACGACCACAATAATCACATTTGTACACATGAGCATGTTTATGATCTATACTATGTGTGTGTACATGTGTATGTGATGATGAAGCTTGATGGGATGCACAATCATGTATAGGCTTATCAATCTTTGGTGCATTATGACAAAATTGAGCTAAATGGCCTTTAAGACCGCAAGAAGAACATTTTTGAATTTTGTCATACATGCGTGCATAGTGAATGGGTTTCTTGGAGGAATTAGCATTCAACTTTGCACACAAGTCCATAAGCTTTTTGTTATTAGCAATACAAGAGCTAAGTGTTGAATCTAAGGTAGATATACGTTCTTTCATAAGATTCAACTCATCATCATATATGCAAGCATTGCTACTAGAAGTGAGATAATCAATATCTATCATCATGGATTTTATCTTATCTACTTCTAACTTGGTATTTTGTTTCTCATGAAGCAACCTATCATTTTCAATTTTTAATTTTTCATTGCATTCTTTAAGAACTATATTTTCATTTGCAATGAAATCAAACTTGTTTGCTAAGGTCTCATGAGAAGATCTTAAACTAACATACTTACTCTTTATATTGATATAGCATTCATGCAATTTTTTAAACTCAAGAGCAAGTTCATCAAAAGTAATGATATCATCGTTATCGAGTTCGCATACCTCACTAGGATTATCTCCTAGTGGAGTCGTACATGGAGATGGAGCTTCTTTAGAGCTTAAAGCGTGATTTTCCAACGCTTGTTGAATAGCCTCCAAATTTCCTTCATGTGCTTCAATTAGTTTCCATAAAGCATGAGCACTATCAAGAATAGCCAATTTGTTAGAAAACGATGGGTGAAAGGCATCAATCAAAAATTGTGACAAAAGCTTGTTCATATTAAACAATCTTTTATCATCATTACTCCATTT
>BQKN01050807.1:0-19759 GCA_022839385.1 Asparagus kiusianus | reverse complement strand
CTATTATCGATGATTGATACGCATTATAACATCCGCACAGTGTACTCGGAGAACAGCGGGTAGATGCTGCCGAAATTTTTAAGAAATAAAAACGCATAAAGATGATGAAGGTAGTTGTAGACACTACTATATTCCTAATGGGATAGGTCCATTTCCTATGACAGCCGTTAAAGTCTCTTATTGAAAATATGAGCGTTAGATTTTACTCCCACATAATTTATGTTCTGGTAACTTTCCCTCCGAGATTATTATAATTTGAATTTTCTTGATGTCGTGAAGAAAGTTAATATCACGCAACCGTTAATTTGATGTGTTACTAATAAAAATTCACATTACCTAATTATGCTTAATATCATACAGATGATGATAGTTCCCGACAAATCATGGATCGATATTCCTCGTATTGATAGATGGAGGGATAGTCGATATAAAGATGGAATAAATCAATTCATTCAATACGCGTTGGCAGACCTACGGAAGTTAAATAGTGATGTCGTGTATTGTCCCTGCTGTTGGTGTAAAAATAGGGCATTGGTGGATAAAAGTGATTTACAAAAACACTTAATATCAGGATTTCATGAGGAGTATAAATATTGAACGTTTCATAGGGAAGGATGCCTTGAAGAAATAGAACTGATGGCGGATACCGATACGTCCGGTGGGAGAATAGATGATACGAGAATAGATGATACACATATGATGCTCGCGGATATGTTAACGGTTCCTAATATAGATCAATCTGAAGATGCCGAGGATGCTGACGAGTCAGGAAATGCTGGAGGCGTGACTGATCATGAGGAGCTGGCACAGATAATGAAATTAATTAACGACAATGAAAATGATCTGTATGAGGGTTGTACCGAGTTCACCAGGTTATCATTTATACTGCATCTTTTGCGTATAAAGTCCCTTAGCGGAATGGCAGATAAATATTTTAATATGTTGCTTGTGTTGCTGAGAAAAGTCATTCCAAATGGAAAAGAGAGCATACCAGAAAATTATAATAACGCAAAGAAGATTGTTTCCGTTATAGGGCTTGATACAATAAAATCGACGCATGCCCTAATGATTGTATCCTCTACTATAAGGATAACAAAGATCTTCAGGAGTGTCCAATTTGTGGAGTATCACGGTGGGTACAACGCAAAAATTATTCAACACATGGGACAACAAGGTCTATGCTTAAACAAAAGAAGATTCCAGCAAAGGTCCTGCGTCATTTTCCCTTAATACCAAGGCTAAAACGGTTGTATATGAATAAAGACACTGCTAAGCAAATGAGGTGGCGCATGGAAGAACGTGAAGATGATGGTAAAATCAGACATCCGGCTGATGCAGAGGCGTGGAAGCATGTGGATAGAACTTTTCCTTGGTTTGCGAATGAGTGCAGGAATGTTAGACTAGGTTTGTCTAGCGACGGATTCAATCCATTTGGGATAATGAGTTCTGGTTGGTTTACATGGCCTGTTGTATTAACGCCTTACAACTTACCACATTGGCTTTGCATGAAACAACCGTATATGATACTTTCATTATTGATACCAGGCAACCATGCACCAGGCAATGATATAGATGTGTTTTTAGAACCGCTAATTGATGAGTTAAAACAACTCTGGACTGAAGAGGTTATGACATATGATACTCATGCAAAACAGTCTTTCAGACTACGTGCTATTTTACTATGATTAATGATTTTTCAGCCTATGTGAATCTTTCAGGTTGGTCTATAAAGGGAACATATGCGTGTCCAGTGTGTGGTCCAGAATTCAAAGGTCTTTATATGCAGCACAGTCGAAAGTTGTGTTATTGGTTTAATAGAAGGTGGTTGAACATAAAACACAGGTACAGAACAAAAAAATGGAGCAAGTTTTTTGATGATACAGTTGAGAAGAGAGATGCTCCGCGTCCATTACGTGGGGATCAGATTGTACATTTGCTTGAGAGGTTCCCTGCCGTTAGGTTTGGAAAGAAGCGCTATTCGAAAGAAGATTTACTTAGAGTAAGGAACTTGCATATTAACAAAAGGATACCAAAACGAAAGAGACAAGCACAAGTGGTGAGTGATGGGGCTGAAGTTGTAAAATTGCCTTCAGGATGGACAAAATTCAGCATTTTTTCAACTCTCCTATTGGAAAGAGCTAAAAATACATCACAACTTGGACGTTATGCACATTAAAAAAATATTTGTGATAATCTTTTGTCCACACTGTTGCAAGATGCTAATAAATCAAAGGATGATCTACGAGCTCGTCGAGATCTAACTGCATTGAACATTAGAGAGGAACTGCAGCCAAAAATTGTCGGAAATGACCGATTTGAGTTGCCTACGTCTCGTATTATAATGTCGAAAGTTGAGATGCAAACATTTTGTCAAGTCCTCAAATTAATAAAGTTACCAGAGGGTTACTCCGCAAACATATTGAACAATGTCCAGGTGCAAGAAAGGAAAATATTAGGGCTTAAAACTCATGATTATCACGTGCTTTTTCATCAATTGCTACCTGTGACACTACGCAGTACTATGCAAAAAAAAACTGTGAAGGTTATTATTGATTTTTGTGGATTTTTCAGAAAGCTTTGTTCTAAAGTTATAGATGCCCGTGACTTTGAGAAACTTGGAGAAAATATTTCTGAAACAATGTGTGAAATGGAGATGCTCTTTCCTCCACTTTTTTCATAATAATGGTTCATCTTACACATCATCTCGCGGAGGAGGCTGCAATAGCAGGACCAGTCCATTATCGTTGGATGTATCCAATAGAGAGGTTATTATTTAGAAAAATTTAATCGTTACCTATCAATATTTATATCTATTAAATGTAAATTTCTTTACATCTACATCTGATTAATATTCCTTTTTTAGATATTTGGGTTCAATGAAGCGTCAATTGCGTAACAGAGCTCGCCCAGAAGGTTTAATAGATGAAAGTTACGTGAGAAGCGAGTGTCTCTTATTTGCCTCTCGTTATATGAGAGGGGAACAAACTGAACTTCAAGCACCCGTTGATAATAAGGAGTACACAGTTCTTTATCCTCGCGGGCTGAACAAAAATTATTCTAACATATTGTTAGATCAAGCGCATGCATATATTATAAATAATCTTGAAATCTTCTCGGAGTACCGGAGGTAAAATATCTAAAAAGAGTTTTTAATACCATTTACTCTTTAATTTTTATTTTGACAAAAATAATTAAATTTATGAACATTAATAGGCAACATCAGGAAAAACTTAAGAATGAAGTTACCGGTAGTACAGCTGTACATGACGTTAAAGAAAGGCATATGAAGGAATTCCCTGCTTGGTTGAATAGTAAAGTAAGTATTGTTAAATTTAGCAATATTTGTATTTTATTAATAAAAAATTTAAAAATTATTGATTTAATAGTTTGCTTATTTTTGTATATTTAGATCCAGGAACAACTTGTCCTTAATAATCAAATATCAGAAGAAGTGAAGGTTCACGCAAAGCGGCCTTACTATGCTGTAATTCAATATGGTGCGTATCATGTTAACGGTTATAAATTTCACACAATGGAGGTTGATGATACGAAGGTCACCCAGAATAGTGGTGTCATGGCTACCTTCTCACGGGAATGTTTCTCAAACAGAAGAGATCAGAATCCAGTTGAAAATAATATGACATATTATGGAAGGTTGGAAGATGTGGAGATATTCTACGGCTATGGTGGTCCAAATGAACATAAATACATGATGTTCATGATTCGTTGGTGTTTTACAAAGACTCAAAAGGATCCCTTTGGATTTACAATAGTCAATCTCGATAAAGAAATTGATAGTGATGAAAAATTCATGTTTGCATCTCAGCTGGGACAATGTTTCTATGTGAAAGATCCTACAGTTAAAGACGAGTGGGTTGTCTTGTACAAGGATTCTAGGGCTTATATTCAACCTTCCACTAATGAAGATGATGACGAGAGCTATATAAACAACTTCAATGAGCCAAATGCAGCAATCGATGAATTCTCGTACCCTCAAAACGTAGTGTTTGAAACGGATGCTCCAACAACTCGGACAGACATTCCAAATATTATCACAGACATTAATAGGAGCTAAACAACAATTATTTGTAATCGGGTCTTCATGTAATTTTTTTAGTTTGCAAATTGTATAATAAAAACTTTAATATCACTACAATGTATCTCAATTACCTTTTGGACGATATAAATATGTAATATCTTATTTTGTATATTCAGCTTGCAGATGCCTATGTAGGCGTATAAAATTGCCTATAGGTCCCTTAACATGGCTCGGCACGATGATTCAACAAATCAATGGACGTTCGAGCGACGAGGCGACGAGGCACATAAGCGACGGAACACGTTCGCACGTGGAATCAAACCAACGTTTCGGGGAATCACCGAGTCATCTAAACAAGAGCGAACTCGGTGATATAACGATCGAATCAAGATCAATCCCGGACTCGAACTCAGAAACGGATTAACTGCCATATTTGGAATCAAGTCAATGAGTCGATTCCAGAAACCGAATCAAATCCGAACGACAGAGAACCGGAAACACCTGAAAGCGACGAAACGAACCAACACCCGGGAACTCGGCCGAAACCGAGCCGACCCGGGGTGGCTCGGTGGCCGAGCCACCCCTGGGTGGCTCGGCCAAGGCCGAGCCACCTCAGGGTGGCTCGGCCAAGGCCGAGCCACCCTGAGGTGGCTAGGCTCAGAACTGTGCATATGCACAGTTCTGAGTGCCTATAAATAGGCCAGGTGTTTGTTCATTTGGGAGGACTTTTTCTGAAACTTCTGAAGAGCCGAAACTCTGCCGGATTACGACCTCAACTCGGATTGTGAAGGCTTGAAGACTTGGATTCCCAGATCTACGTCATTTTACTCCGGATCTAAGCTTGGTTCTTAGATCCTGAGATTTGAGCGAGCGTTTCCTTGGTGAAACGATCCCTCACGGCTATTATCTCCTTGGTGAGATAATACCCGTCATACCACGTAGATCTGTTCGGATCGAGATACCGCGGTGGTCCACGGTAATCAACCCCGGCACAGGCAAACAACCCACAAAGCAAGAGACCGGATAACATGATCTTGTGATTTGTTCGATAAAAGAGAGAAGTTGTAATTTTGATTTCTTTGTTTTATTTTGATTTTCATTGTAAGCCGGATCTTATAAAAAGACCGGATCTCTTTGTAACGCATAAAGTTGTTAACTGAGTGCAATGGAATCGATAATGAAGAAAGATCCAACTTTTCACGCGAACAATCTGGCGACCACAGTGGGAGCCACCGATCTCGCTGCCGAGATCGGAGTGTCGCAGCTGCGGATCTCGATCCCGGTCGTGGAGGAGGTCGAGTATGAATTCGACTAGCAGAAGTACGAGGAGTACGTGTCCTCGTCCGGATCTATCTCCTCCCCCAAGTCCAAGAAGTTCCAGAAGCTCTCCTCCAGGAGAAAAGTCCGTTGGTGTGATGAAGTTGAAGCCACCAACGACGACCTCACCCCAATCGACGCCGAAGCTGTGTCGAGTGAGGCCCTACCGACCTCAAAGAAGGTCAAATCCGCCATTGAAGGCGTGGTGACTCTCTCCAAGAGAGCCCGCCAGAGGCAGCGTCAACGCCTCGCGAAGCAATTCGCCAAGGCCATGGAGTCCGTTGACGGGGTCCGCTATCATGCGGATCTGAAGAACAAACGAGGCAAACAGTCTCAACAACAAGTGAAGGGTGGTTCCTCCAAACCATCGACAATGGAGTGGGTCCGGGTCAAACGGAACCGCTCGACACTGGAGGAGCGCATCCGCAAACGGCGCGCGTTGTCGGCGCAAGCACGGGCCAAAGCCGAAGAAGCCCGTCGGAAGCTGCAGAAGGAGGTGGTCAAAAAGCCGCCACCAACTCGCAAGGTTTGGAGGCCAAAGTCTGAAGCAACAATTCAGACCAAGGAGCGACAACCACAGCCTCCGAAAATTCAAACTCCGGCAAGTCAATCCAAACAGCCGGTAATTTCTACAATTGCTCCGGGAGATCCCGCAGGACCATCCCAGAAGAGAAAATCTATTTTGGAGCGCCTCGGCCCACTTCCAAAGGAACGAGGTAAAGCTCCAGTCCAAGAACGCTTGGGGCTAGTGAAGAAGTCCCAACCAATGCAGCATGCTGGGGGTCGCCGCAACCCTCAACACTTGGAGCAAATTGTGGCACCCAAGTGCACAACTTTGTGCATAGAAGTGCAAGAGCCCGCTGAAGATTCACGCACACAAAGGCGTGTGACTCTGGATGGTCCGAAGAAGACAATTATTCCTCAGAAGGAAACGTTGTCATCTGATGACGACAACGTTATACCTGAGAGATCGTGCCAACACACGATAGCTTACTCCGACCTTCAAACGGACGAGCTGTACTATCGTGCCGGGGGTACGAATAAATCCAGAAAGAGGAGCCCTCGAAAGCTCGAAACACAATGTCCTTGTTCGAAGCTCATTCGGGCGGTACTGTCGGAATGCAACTGTGTTAAGACAGTCCCCGAAAGAGTATCTGTGTTCGAAAGGCTCAGCAATGGAACGCCAAAACCAAAGCATAGGCGCTTCCAACGAAGAAGGAAGATGGTCGAAGACGGTGAGCGTTCAAGAGTCACCGCAAATATGACCAGCACAGGAACATCGGCTCAGGATAACCCCGAGGCGGTTCCAGAAATATCCCGACGTGTAACTCGTCTACAATCCGGGGCTATCATTCGCGCTACGTATGGTAGAATCCGAACAAGAGTACCTTCGGGAGATGAAGAATCAGATGCTGGCTCAGCAGTGGCGTCTGATAACACAGTGTCCAGTGAAGGACAACCCCGCGAAGTGTTTATGATAAACGCGGAGCAAGTGGCCAAGATGCTTGAAGATGCCATGGCCAAACAACAGGAGACCTTTCGGTTCGAAATGTAAATGGCTATGCAGAACATGAGAGAGATGCATGACCAACAGCTTCAAGTATTGAGGAACCAACAAGGCGAACCAAACCGTCCCAACCAGAACAACCTGGAAGATGAGGACACAAATGAGGGTCACAATGCTAACAACCCTCCCATCAACCCAGGGGGTGGTAACGAGAATGCTAGCGAAGATACAGGTGAAAGCCTAAAAATTAAAAATCTCGAGAGCAAGATCAACACATTGATCTCTGCTCAAGAGACGAAAAAGACGGGCATTCCTTGTCCATACCCAAGAGAGTGGGAATCAATCCCATATCCGGCAAAGTTCAGTCTAATTAACTTCACGCCGTTTAATGGGATGGGTTCCCCTACTCAGCATTTGATTTACTTCAAATCGCACTTGGGAGTCATCTCTGGTAATGAGCCTCTGATGGTGCGGTCATTCGTCGGCACTCTTCGCGGAGCTGCCTTCGATTGGTATCGTCGCCTTAAGCCAGGAAGCATAAACAGCTGGGACGACATGGAGACTAAGTTCCTCGTAAATTTCTTCGACGACGACACCGAAATCTCTATCGGATCGTTGCTCGATGAGAAGCAGAAAGACGGGGAGTTAGTCGACACCTTCGTAAAGAGGTTCCGGAACAAGGCGATGAATTGTCGGGACCTGATCACTGAGGAATTCATCCTCCAGACCTGCCACAACAACCTTTCACTGGACGTGTTGGAAGCAATGGGCACAGCACCATCCAAGACCTGGAAGGATTTGAAGGTTCGAGGAGAGCAAGCTGAGCGATTCCTCAGAAGAAAGAAGGCGGAGAGAGGCCAACCGGCAACGAATCCTCCAAAGCAGAACTTCAATCAGAAAGGGAAAGGTAAAGCTCATGTTAATGCTATTGATGCTAACCAGACATTTCAATTGTAACCTCAGCAACAGCAGCAGCAGCAAAGAGCGCCACAACAGTCGCAGCCGCATTGGCAGCAACGGTCTCAGAAACAAAAGTCTTCGGAGCCGAGGTTTCCCAAAGTCTACTCCTTCAAGGATGATGAAGTCCCCGGCATCTTCAAGTACTTGTTGGAGAACAACAAAATCCAGTTGTCGGCAATCGTGGATCATGAAGGAGCCACTAAGGTGACGGACCCGAAGTACTGCGCGTACCACAGAGCGGTCCACCACCCAACGAAGTCTTGCTATCACCTCAAGGACAAGATCCAAGCGTTGATCGATGTAGGAGTCATAACTCCGAAACCGGCCAAGAATGTGGGAGCAAACGCGGTGTCGATTAGTTTTGGATCAGTACCTACGGATTGGTTCGAGCCAAAACGCGTTACCAAAGTCGGGATGAAGACAGTGAATGACGACCCGCACGGACAACGTCAAAAGGGACTTGTGCCTCACACAGCCCCAAACGGTGAAATTCTCTGGGTGCACCCCGACCTGATTGAAGATGAACAATGGGCCGGATCGTCATCCAAGAAGAAGTCCAAAGGGAAAGGCAAGTCTTGTTACGGAGTTTCTGCCATCCCAGGAGAAGATGACGAAAGAATCCCCGCTTTCCCAATTTCCGACGAGGAGCAGGAAGTCTTTGCGACCCGGAGTGGAAATGAATACCACTTCAAATATCCATCCCCTGGCGATCAATTTGCTGAGCAGGGGGTGACAAAACGAGAACCAGCCAAGACTCTCACAGAGCTGGGGGTGATTGCAGTTCCCAAACCGGTTGAAGATGCTCGACGGCAACCGGTTGACAAACAGAAAGAAAAGAGGCCCGAGGAGGTTCAGAATCCGAAGCAGTCTCGTTTCAGTCGTCCGATTGGAAAAGACAAACCAGAGAGTTCAAAAAATCCGCGTGCCTTTGACATCATGGCTCAGCTGGCTAATATTCCAGCACGGATAACGCTGTACGAGCTACTACGGTTGTCTAAGGAAACTAGAGAAGCCTTACAAGAGGCCTTGGCCGATTCAGAGGCGTTCCTTACCAGGATCAAGCCAGCACCTGAGGAGCTAGAATTGTTAGCCCAACAGTGTAACGTGGCAGCTAAGAACCTTCCCTGCATCACCTTGACCAAAGAGGACATGCAGACAAAGAATTCAAATCATGATCGGCCCCTATATTTCGTCGGGTACATTGGCTCCAGTGAAGTCAACCGAATCCAAGTGGATCCGGGTTCCGCTGTGAGTATTATGCCACTCCGACTAATGCACAGCCTTGGCATTCCAGTCAGCAAGTTGGCGTCTACAGGCACAGTCATCTACGGATTCAACACCAGCGGGTCAAGACCTTTGGGTAAAATCCGGATAAAGTGCCAAATGGGCGATTTAAAGACGGAGGTCACGTGCTACGTGATTGATGCTGAGACATCCTATAACTTACTATTGGGTCGGCCTTGGATCCATAGTAATGTTATAGTTCCCTCCACTCTACATCAGTGTTTGAAATATGTCGACACTGATGGAAGGGTTAGGACGGTGGTCGCGGATAAGCAACCATTCAAAGGGTATGAGAATTACTTTACAGATTCTCTCCTTTATGGTAACGAATCCGACACGGAACCATCGATCCAAGGCACGGACAGCGGAGAAGAAGCTGATTCCGAAGCCGGATTCGATTACAATGGTGGTTTTGTTTTTAATGACATTGTACCCTTTGTAATCAATCTCGATGACGAACAGTCGTCAGACGGCGGTTGTAACTGGCAACTTGCCGATATTGAAATAAATCCTGGTTTAGAGTATTCCTTGTCTCTTGATGATGTGATAGAAGGATTATACAATAATCCCGATTTATGTATGCCACTCCGATCATCGTATGTAACGAAGAAACGCCCCCAGCATTCCTTCGGAACAACTCGGATTATTCCTGCCAAAACAGGAGGACAAAAAGAAGTGATCTACGGTAAAGGAGAAAATCTTCCATTGCCGGATCATTTCCTAAGAGAAGATGAAGACGATGACAAATCTGGTCTGCACTTATCAAAGTATAGTCCGGAAGCGCGTACGCTCATGGAAAAACAAGGATACGACTTTACACTCGGAGAAGGTTTATACTTCGATCGGGGTTCCCGTGTCCCAGTCAAAATGGCATATGTCCCGAAAGGGAAACCGGATAATTATTACCGTCATAAGAGAGGCCTAGGCTATGTCTCATCAGATGACGAATGTGGTTGGCAAATCATCGATCAAATTGCTAACAAAGCTAAGGATGGGTACTTGCCAGACTTTTCAGCTGAGGATTCCGACACAAGTTTGGGAGAAATGTTCAAAACCTTAATGTCGAACATGACTACAGCTGATCCATCTACAATGGAAGACGACGATCAAATGCCAACGTGGGAGGACCCATGGGTCCATCACCTAAACATGCAATATGGTGATAGGTTCGAACAGAGAGAGCCACCCACCGAAGACGAAGTAGTCCAAATCAATATGGGTGACGAAGCCAATCCAAAGCCCATATTCATCAGTGGCAGTCTTCCCCCAGATGAAAAGGAAGAGTTAATTGCCTTAATCAGAGAGTACATTGATGTCTTCGCCTGGAACTATGAAGACATGCCAGGGCTTGACCCCAATGTGGCAATGCACCGCCTTGACATCAAGCCGGATGCCAAACCTGTCAAGCAACAGCAAAGACGGTTTTGTCCGCAGATCATGGAAGCCATCGAGGCTAAGGTTAAGAAGTTGATCGACTCAGGATTCATCCGAGAGGAACAACATCCAGACTGGTTAGCCAACATCGTTCCCGTCATGAAGAAGAATGGCAAGATCAGGATTTGCATCGACTTCAGGAATTTGAATGAAGCATGTCCAAAAGATGATTTTCCTCTCCCGATCACGGATGTCATTATCGACAATACATGCGGGTTCGAAAGAATGTCCTTCATGGACGGCTTTTCGGGGTATAATCAAATCAAGATGCACCCGGATGACGAAAAACATACAGCATTCAGAACGCCCCTCGGTATCTTCTGCTACACGGTGATGCCTTTCGGTCTGAAGAATGCAGGTGCTACATACCAACGAGCGATGACTAAGATTTTCCAGAAACATCTCAGGAAAACGGTGGAATGCTACGTTGATGATTTAGTGGTAAAGAGCCGCAACAAAGAAGATCACATAAAGGACTTGAGAACGATGTTTGATCTTATGCGGAGTCATCAGTTGAAGATGAATCCCACAAAATCCTTCCTCGGAATGTCCAGCGGAAAATTCCTGGGATTCGTCGTCACCACTAAGGGTATACACATTGACCCAGACAAGGTAAAGGCGATAAATGAATTGCAACCTCCGAGGAATCTAAGAGAACTCAGAGGATTGCAAGGTCGTCTGGCTTATATCCGGAGGTTCATTTCCAATCTTTCTGGGAAGTGCCAACCATTTTCTAAGCTAAACAAGAAGGGCGTATCGTTTATTTGGGACGATGCTTGCCAGAAGGCATTCGAAGATATCAAGGCATATCTGATGAATCCCCCTGTTCTGGTCGCACCAAAATCAGGTAAACCGTTCTTGATTTACATCAAGGCGATGAACCATTCGATAAGTGCTTTATTAGCACAAGACGATGATAATGGTCACGAACAGGCAGTCTATTATCTAAGTCGGACCTTGATAGGCGCCGAGTCTCGATACCCGATGATCGAGAAAGAATGTCTCGCATTAGTGTTTGCGGTACAGAAGATGCGACATTACTTAGTTGGCCAGACGATTTACGTCATCGCTAACGTTAATCCGGTACGGGTATTCATGACTCAACCGGGTTCGATGAATTGGCGGTTAGCAAAGTGGGCTCTTCTTTTGTCCCAGTATGATCTGCACTTCAAACAGCAGAAGTCGGTCAAAGGACAAGCGATTTGTGATCTTTTGGCGGCAAGCCCGACAACAGATACGGTTGAAGTATACGATGACTTGCCAGATGAAACCCACGAGGTTAATACTACGTCACACCAACAAGTATGGCAGTTATACTTTGATGGTGCCTCAAGAGCAGTTAATAAGGTAGTAACCCCTGGATGTCCTAAGGTCACTTCCGGAGTTGGAGTTGTCTTAGTTTCCCCAGGGAAGCACGTGATGCCCCGAGCTTATTCGCTGACGAATCCATGTTCCAATAACGTAGCCGAGTACAACGCGCTCATCATTGGACTCAGTTTCGCCAAAGAGCTGGGGGTTGAATATCTCGAAGCCTTTGGAGATTCTCAATTGATCATCAACCAAGTTCGTGGAGAGTATGAAGTCAGGAACCCAGATCTGATTCCGTACCACCAGGAGGCTGTCAGAATGGCAGATTCTTTTGAAGAATTCTACATCGAATACATCCCACGTCTCCAGAATGCTTATGCGGATGCACTGGCAGCACTAGCAGTATCACTCGCGCAACCGCCCGAAACTGAACTGCTAGTCACAGTAAGATCACACCAACTCTGCATACCTATATACGATATAGAGGTTGAAGAGGAGGATGAATAAAACGAGAACGCCAAAGAGGTGAACTCAACCCAAATCGGGTCTGAGTCCCGAGATTGGCGTTTTCCCATCATCGATTACGTCCAATACGGTATTTTGCCAGAGGACGCAAAAGAAAAAGAATCTATTCGCCGAAGAGCACCGCGGTTCTTTTATAATACCGAGACCCGTACGCTATATCGCCGGGGGTATGATGATTTGCTTCTCCGATGCCTTTCGAACGAAGAAGCAAAGGAAGTTCTTAAGGAAGCACATGAAGGAGAATGCGGTGCGCATCAGCCTGGTCCCAAGCTGTATGATCGAATCAGAAGAATGAGATATTTCTGGCCAACAATGGTTCGTGACGCAATCGAGTACGCCCGAGAATGTCATGCTTGTCAAGTGCATGCAAATTATATGCACCAACCTCCGGAGCGATTACACACATCAACCACGTCTTGGCCATTCGAGACATGGGGTATGGATATTGTCGGTCCCATCTTCCCTCCTTCAGTCAAAGGTGATCGATTTATTCTCGCTATCACCGACTACTTTTCAAAGTGGGCTGAAGCCATTCCGCTTAAAGAAGTGAAGACGAACAACGTCATCAACTTCATCAAGCACTACGTCATATACCGACACGGCGTGCCGAGGCGGATCATTCATGACAACGGTCCGCAATTCATAAGCAATGCCTTCATCAGGTTTTGTGACAAATTCAAAATTCAGAATGTTTCGTCGACAGCTTATTACCCCGCTGCGAACGGATTAGCTGAGGCTTTCAACAAGACGATCATCAAGATCCTGTCAAAGCTGGTGAAGACCAATAAGCGAGATTGGGATGATAAACTCGGCGAAGCGCTCTGGGCTTATCGCACCACAATACGCACTCCTACAAGAGCCACTCCATATTCTCTGGTGTACGGATGTGAAGCTGTGCTACCGTTAGAGATTCAAATTCCCTCCCTTCGGATCGCTCTCGCAACTGAGATGACGACCGAAGAACATCACCGAAAACGTCTTGAGGAACTCGAAAGGTTGGACGAAAAGCGATTAGAAGCTCAACAAAACATCGAGTTCTACCAGGCTAGGATATCCAGGGCTTTTGACAAAAGGGTTCGCCAAAGAAGCTTCAAGGAAGGAGATCTGGTCCTCGCTGCTCGTCGACCAATAATCCTCACCTCCAAGAAGAAAGGTAAATTCGAACCTAAGTGGGAAGGACCGTTTGTGATAGATACAGTCTATTCAAACGGTGCTTACCGCCTAATTTCTTTAGAGGGCAACAGGCAATTAATGCCAATAAATGGGAAGTTTTTAAAAAAGTACTATCCCTAGTACATCCAGGATAACTCATTTATCGGGAAGTTCCTTGAAGAATATTACATTTAATATTCTAGAGGATAACCCAAAATAATTCATTTTTACCTCCAAAATTCCCTCACTGATCGATTTCAATTGACAGTGAGTTCACAAAAATGTTCTTTCGGCCCTCTTGATTCTTTCCATGAACAGGAGGTCCACTCTCAGTTCGGAGTTCCCTTTCGATAAACGAAAGAACTCCATTTCTTTTCTCTTTGGTTCAACCTTTTCATGGTTCTAACCGAAGTAGAAATTTCACTTCGATAAACGAAGAATTCTTCTCTCGATCAGATAACCGATCCTATAAAAGGTAAGTTTATCTAGATCTTCCGGATTCTCGGAGTGGAGATCCCACTTCTAGTTTCCTTCTCGCACTGGAAATAGAATATAAAATTCTTCCTTTCCAGAAATAAGGAATAGAATATAAAATTCTTCCTTCCTTGTTCGGGGAATAGAATATAAAATTCTTCCTTCCCACACCAACTCCTTTTCCAAAATTTACAAAATTAAGATTCATCTTAGGTATTTTATCCCGAAACCTAAGCAGGGATAAGTCTGCGCCTAACACACGCTGCCGGTTTAGTCTTTTTCCGATTGAAAAAGACACCAGAGTTCGATTCTGGGGTATTTTATCCTGAAACCTAAGTAAGGATAAGTCCGCACCTAACACGCGCGGCCGGTCAGTTCTTAACCGTTAAAAAGAACACTCGTCCGCATATTCAACATTGTGGCAGGTTGTTATTAATAACACCGAAATCCATGCCTCACACGCATGGGGAATTTCATCCTGAATCCTAAGAAAGGATACGTCGACGCCTAACACGCGTCGCCGGTTTGGTCTTTATCCGTAGAAAAAGATACCAGAGTCTGACTCTGGGGTCCTCTGTCCCAAAGCCTAAATAGGGATAAGCCAACGTCTAATACACGTTGCTGGGTAGCCTATTCCTATAATAATGGCAAAGTCTACATATTCGAAGTTGTAGCACAAAGTCTAAGGGAGTTCATTCCTTTAGCGCAACGTCACATGCGGAACGGATTAAAACAATCCGCATGTAAGCCCGACTCAAACGGTAGTCGGTAAGAGCACGTCAAATCCGTTGAAGGCTGAGGATTTGCCAAAAATCCTAAGTCAACGTCTCATACACGTTGTTGTTTAGTCTTTTCACAGGAGAAAGACGAAGTCTACGTATTCAATATCGTAGCACTAAAAGAGTTAACTCTTTTAGCTTAACGTCATGTGCGGAACGGATTTAGACAATCCGCACGCTAGCCCGACTCAAACGGTAGTCGGTAAAGGCTAATCAAATCCGTTAGAGGCTGGGGGTTGGCCAAAAATCCTAAAGCCAACACCTCACACGTGTCGCCGGGTAGCCTATTCCCGTAACAATGGCGAAGTCTATGTATTCGACATCATAGCACAAAGTCTCAGAGAATTCAATCTCTGAGCATAACGTTACATGCGAACGGATTTAAACAACTCGCATGCTAGCCCGACTCAAACGGTAGTCGGTAAAGGCTAACCAAATCCGTTGATGGCTGAGGATTTGCCAAAAATCCTATGTGTATTGTGGTCAATCATTTCAAACGGAATGACGAATCATAATAAAGATAAAAAGGGAATTCACTAAAAGAGTCAAAAGTCAAATCACTCAGTAAACAAAATCAGACATCAAGACTGTGGCTAAAAATCTGCTGGCTGACCTTAGACAGCTTCTCATCATAAGCTTGCCTAAGTTCAGCCCTAAGGGACTCCTCGGTGGCGGTCGAAGTCTTCGCAGCAGCCTCCTCGATCTCGACTAGCCTCTGCTTCAAAGACTTCAACTCATCGGACAAAGCCGTACAGGTCTGCTGGTCCTGTGCTTCTGTCATCTGAAGAATGCCAAAAGTCTCCTCTTCTTCGCGGAGTTCTCTTCTGAGCTGATCTATCTTGGTCCCACAAGAAGTAATAGAAGAGCGGAGCTCGGCAAGTGAAGATAATCTGGTAGCAAGGCCGGTCTCAACTCGAGCTACTCGGTCTCGCTGCGCCTGAACCTCAAGACTAGCAAGAAGCTGAGTCTCGCGCAGTGACTGTAAATAGGTCTCCAGCTCAGCAGCAATGAAGGAAGAGGCATCGGTATCTCGAAGCTCACGAAACATCTGAAGCTCATGCTCTAGGCAGGCGAGATCGTCAACTATGGCCTTCGCCAAATCTGGGTATCCTGCTTCCCTTATCAAGTTGATTCTGGAATTAAGGAGAGGTTTAAACTGGTGAAGTGAAAGTCCATCGTGAAAGAGCTTGCCGATCATAGCATTCACAAAGGAGAAGAAGGAACGAACGTCTATGCAGATGACGACCTTGTCAGGGTCGTCGTCAGATAACAATTCCTTCACTAAGACATGAAGACGAGAAGAACGCCCTACACAAAAAAGGGAGAAGTCCGTCAAAAGTCTTAATAAGAAAAAGGAATAACACTCTTTAATGAGTTAACTTATACCTTCTTCCCCTTGATCCGCTGGGGGTAGTGGAGGTGTAACGGCTGTAGGTGCATCAACTGGTGTAGTTGGTCTCACAGCCGGCTCAACGGGGTCTTTCTCAACAAAAGCTCCTGCCAGATTCAAAACAGAATTCGCAGAGGCGTTACATTATAGTTGCATTAGTCAAGATTGGCTAGTCCTATAATTAACTCAGAAGGAGGCACATACCTTCAAAGGAACCATCCTCGGGATTGTTAGCGAATGCGGACTCAGGAAACATGTCTCCAGGTAGCTGGTCCTCAATCTGAGGTGAGCTATATATGTAGTGCATCATAGGAGTGTCCGCAAACAAGCCTCCATCATCAAAATCATCAATGGAGAAATCTGACATAAAAAGATATAAATGCCAAAGAAGAGTGAAGAGACTACAACTAATGGAAATGAGTTACCTCTCACGGGGGCATCAGCCTCCTCATTTCCAGGATTCGCCTCCTGCAAGTTATCTGAAGGAGCAAGAAGTAGAGGACAGTTAGAAGATACACAAATTCGTTGATGTATTATCCAAAGAAATACAGTGTCAGTGTTAGATGTACCTGGATTCACGGAATCGGGTCCTACATTGATCTCCTCTCCAATGTCAGCAACCCCGGTAGGCCTCTCTTCATGAGGTAGTGGGTCAAACTCATCGGGAGACACGGGAATGGGATCGGGACTCATCTCATTCTCTCCACGCACTCCTATATAGAGATAGAAGAGCGTGAGTCAATGTTCCGAATAACCAAGAGAATGGTTCACAGGATGGATATTACCTCCGTCACTGGCAGGATCATCGCCAGCCAGGTCCATATCAGAAGCTCGGGAAGCTGCACGCGGCTTACGGGCTAATCTCTTCCGCCTAGCAATGGGGATCGAAGGTCTCGCCTGGCGAGGAGGACGAAACTCTTCATCCTGATCAACTGTGGTCCCTGAAACATCAAACCATAGTCAGTTTCAATACTTCTGCAAGATAGAAATAAAAGATGAATTACAAACCTCGCTCGGAAAAGTCATCATAATCTTCGGGATCCCCGCTTGAAGCCTCATCTGTGGAATTGAATGTCCTCTGGCCCTCTTCATCAATCCGGCGAGTCTTGTTCCGCGTCCTTTGTGCCCGAGCGTTCTCCCGAATCTTAAGAGAATCAAGCTGAGAAGCCTTCTCAGCCTCTATCTCTGCAATCGGCTTCACGGGGACAGTCTTGTTAGCTGCTAGTAACCATTTGCAGCTCAAGAAAGTGAGGTTCAACTGCCGATCAATACTCGGGAGACTGAACTTAGCACCAGTACAGCCAGTCACGGTCCACAACCATGCACGGAGACCGTCTACCAAACCACTATGGGTCCGAAACTACTGACGAGGATTCCCGATGTAGAGCTGATCATAGCCAAACTGGCGAGCGAATCGACAGGGTAGATATGGCTCTATGAAGCACTGATCCCTCACCCGAAAAGTCAGATAGCCAGGCCTAATGTTCACCAGCCAATTGAAGCAGCCAATGTCTAAGTGAGTCCGATACTCTCTCGGCCTCTCATCATCTATCAAGCACTCGCCGTACCGGCCGGAGAACTGTGGAAAACAAGTGGAGAATGCCCAACACTTGTGGACCTGCAGCTGCTGTCTGACATCAGAAAATCCTCGACCCTCCCACCTGCTATTCTCAAGCAACTGTAGCAGGGGAACGGAGTGATCTGTGGCGTTCGGCACCGACATCATATCCGAGCGGTGGAGGACGAACCAGGCCATCAGATAAGCGTACGGAAGCTCCACCTTAAGAGTGGGAATCTGACCTGGCAAATCGGTCTCCTTCCGTGTGAAGGCACTAGAAAGCTGTCGAAGTCCTCGGTGAATGTCAGCTACCATCACCGGAAGAAGTGAGAGTTCTTTCTTGTAGGCAAGTGAACCGTTGGATAGAGTACCTCCAAGGGCAAGGCGTCGCCAGACTGGTATGGAACCACGCACTTCTTCAACCAGATAGCAAGAAAACTGGCAAGAAGAGTCATCGGCCGGATCGGTGTGGTCGCATGCCATAAGAAAGATCTGAACTTGGTCTTCGCAGGGAAGCCACCCTCAGGACTGCTAGTGGTATAAGAACGAGCGTCAATCTTCTTCAACAGACTGTTTACCTCTAAAGGAGTAAGTGGGGCCAACTCACAAATATCCTCGCCAGAACGGTTCTCCAGGTTCTTGAACAAATAGTTCGCAAACTGCTTCAGACTCACGGAGGCCTTGGTCCTTTTTGCTAAAGGCTCAGACTGTGCTAAAGCAATGTGATAATGACAAGTGAGATCCCATAGAGTCTCATAGCGATCAGGCATGCGATCCTTCAACTGGTCCAATTCATGATTAGAGGGAAAGTACTCCTGGTATAGCATCTGCCCCATGGGCAAGCCAGAAATCCTGTGCATCTCGTGGAGAGCTAAGCCCAACTCCCCCTGCCGGGTCAGAAAAGTGTTCGAGTCTGGATTATATAGCTCGAACAAAGCACAGAAATGCCTCAAACTGAAAGGCAAGCCATACATGGTGGCACGAACAGCTGCATACAAACCGCAAGCGTGCAACTCCTCGCTCCATCGGCTCAAGACATATGTCGTCATGCGACTCCACCAAGACTTGTCCAAAGAGTGGACCCAACCATAAATCCTATGACGAGTCGCAGGCATCTCCCGTCCTAGGATAGCGAGGCGATTCCTCAAGGTCGAAGCAGTGGCGAGAAACTCGTTACGTGGTGGTGCATCTAGTCCCAACACTCCGGGATGCAATCCGGTGATGTGACTCCTGCTCGAGCCAGGAGCTGCCTGATGAGTGACGTAGCCGCAATGGACGCTCTCATGATCCTCCGTCAAGCGCCACGACATTTCCCGTGTCACAGCCTGACGCCTGAGCTCAGTCAATGAGCGATGCCGAGGAATCTCCGGCAAGTATATGAAGCCACTGCCGGTCTTGTGGAGCCACTGCTTAGCGTCAATGAATACGGCTTCTGGGTCATCGACAGAATCACCAAACAGGAAGTCGCTCTTCCGAAGAGGCTGAGTAGAGCTGGCATCCTTCACAAAAGGCGCATCTGTGATCAGCTGACGAATAGCTCGATGACTACCTTCCCTCACCACCTGGGCAACCTCAGTCGATGTGCCCGAAGCAAACTGAGGAGTAGCTGGAATAGGAGAAGGATCGTCGGAGGTCGAGTAATACTCGCCACGACGCCCACAGACTGCGTGGGACGAGAATGATCCAGAAGGGTACCCCACTGCAAAATAGACAGTTAAACACTGGTTAGCCTCGATTATAAAAGGAAATTGAACTCATAGTTAAGGTAGAGTTATTGCCTTATAGAGGGTGAGACGATTTGGCCACATTGTGCAATTACAACACAGGGTATGTCGACAACGTATCCCTGCCTTATAAAGCGCGATGTAGCGTCAAATCGCCCCCTTTAATTTTGAGATATGGTTTTGACCAAGCAAAACATATCTTTGAAGCGTCGATCCTCACCAACGAGAATCAAGGCTCTTCCCGATTGCCTCGCCAAGGAGAACAACGTGGGGTAAAAATGGACCAATTTGCAAATTTTCAAGAAAAA
>BQKN01050806.1:11362-21785 GCA_022839385.1 Asparagus kiusianus | reverse complement strand
CATAGCATGTTACTTCAGAACACTCTCAAGTGATTTTCTAAATCCGCAAAGATGAATTTCCCAGTTCATTTAACAATAAATGTCTTGTTATTTTAATATCCTCCTAATTCCCTTTAGAAATGTTTACGTAAAAAGAATTCTACGAAGGAATAGAAGAAGAAAAGTTCAACAAATAGAAAATAGGCTAAAGAAGTACTTTTATTTCGACAAAAAAAAAACCAAGTTCCAAGTTCAACATGTACCATTTCCAAACCCAAAAACGACTCGTTTTGGTGTTGCTGCCTAATGTTACATAACTATTAAGTTTTCATGAACCTCAAACTGTTAAAAAAATGTTTAGGGCAACTTATTGATTGATTGATTGATTGATAAACATTTTACACTGATAGATTTTTAAACTTTTTGTCTTAAACTTCAAACTAATTCCTATCTTTATAAATATTCAGAAACCGGACATGGCTCAAAATAATGCAGATAATAAGAAACTTGGTTGCATCAGAACCGGAAGGATCAATATTCAATGAGAGCTTGATCAATTCATAGGTATTTGGTTTTATCAACCCTCTCCTCCCATCCTAATAACTTGTCCCTATCAATTATTTAATTACACATAAATACCCTATAGTTTCAACTAGGTTGCATTTACATACCTTCAGTTGTGAACTTATATACCTTTAGTTGTTTTTCTTAGAACTTACATTATCCTAAAGTTTTAAAAAAATTCACTTATATACCTTCACTAGTTTATGGCTGCACCTATATCCCCTGAAGTCCTTAAAACTTTAAAAAGTTTAAAACTTCCACTTAAATACCTCAAGCTTTCATAACTGAGGGCATTTAAGTGCAGGTTTTAAAAACTTTTGGACGTTTAAGTGCAAGCTTTGATAACTTTAGGGTGTTTAAGAGTTGTAAAAACAAGTGAGGGTATATAACTGCAAGTTTTAAAAACTTTAGGGTATATAAGTATTGTTCAAAACAAATGAGGTATATAAGTGCAAAGTTGGAGAAATTATAGTGCATTTAAGTTCAACTAAGCCCTTTTTATCATAAAATTTTCATACACAAATTTACAAAATTATCTACATTATACCCTACAAGTATTTTCCTACTTTTAGTTACAGATATTTGTTAGTATTTATTTAAACTATTAATTTGATCATTTAAACTTACATTGTACGCTAAAAACTTGAACAGTTTGAGTTGAATGCACTCCCTTTCTCCATATTTTTGTTATTTAAAAGTTAAAATGTTTTATTGATTAAAATTTCTTTGTTATATTAACTATCTATTATATTACACCAAAGAAACTTGCATTGATTGCAGATATTGACCTGTAAAAAATACCTTTTTAAGTTTTTCGATTTAATTTGACAGAATAGCATGACAGTGAAAGCAAGGAACAATGAACAATGTCATTTGAAAATCGCTTAATTGCACTTAACACCCTGTAGTTTACGTTACTTTGTGCTTATATATCTTCATTTGTTTTTGGCAACACTTATATATCTTAAAGTTTATAAATTTTACACTTTAATACCCACATTTATGTCGATGCGAAAATTTCCTCCTAAAAAATCTCATGTGACATTTACATGCTAATTTAGAACTTTTTAACTCTTTTTTTTTTGTTAAATTTACTTCTGAAACTGCAATATTTCTAATTTGATCCTATCTTATTTCTATTTAATTTAAATAAGATTCTGATAGGTATAACATTAAATTTAACAAGTATTAAGAGTTAAAAGTATTCTAAAATTAGTACATGAGTGTCAAATGAGAATTTTTAAGGGTAAGTTCTCCTAAGTGAGGGTATTAAAATACAAATTTTGAAAATTATAGGGTATATAAGTGCTGTTAAAAATACGTGGGGTTATATTAAAGCAAAATAGGGGAAACTATATGTGGTGCAACTAAACTTTGGATTCATACGATACACATGTCTATATTATATTAAATTAATTAAATATGTTATTTTTTACTTTTAACATAGATGCTATGTTCTTATTATATTTCCTAAAAAGTATTGTTGTTCTTTTTCTAACTTGGTTTGGGCATATGTAACACATGAAAGATATAAGGAAATTAAATTGAAAAAAGTAATGCATTAACAATATCATTTGAAAGGTAATAAAAATTGAGACAGTAAGATTGGTTGATATTAGATGATTGTTTTAGTTTACTATGACCTGTGTGTTGATATTAGATGATTTTTTTAGTTTACTATGACTTATGTGTCATAGATGATTATTTAGCAAATAATTGAAACCAACAAGGTTTTACTCGTAGAGATAACCATAAAATTTTGACAATTTATGGCAATAATATATTATTTCACAACCTAGTTATAGTAAGATATATAAAACAAACAATTAAGATATTTAGCCACGTGCAATGCGTGCATCTCAACCAGTAAAAGAAAAAGCAAAGGACATTCAACCAGTAAATTCCTCTTTTGATGTGGATGCGGATCCATTCTTTGTTTCCGAATGGAACTGAGTTGATAGCAGATTGCACTGTGGTGAAATCTCCATGACCAGATTGATCTACTACGATGCTCTTTGAAATCTGGCCACTACCTCCATTGGTGTAGCCACAACTCAAAAGGAAGCATAACACAGACAAGGAGAAAAATGAGCTAGATAAGGGCATTTTAGAGCTTTTGGAGATTCAGAGTATTCGTGAAGTGACGATTGGGAGTATTCATGAAGTGACGATGGTTATATAGGCTTGAAAGGAATAATTTCCTTTATTTCAGACATTATACGCTATTTAAATGCTATGTCAATATAAATGCCTATTCTAGTAAATCAATATGAGAGGATGGATGTGACAACCTAGATATGTCTGTGTTTTGTTGTATCAAATGCTTTACTAGGAAACTTTAAAAAAAACCTTTACTATGAAAAAAATATGTGTGTGTTACTGTGACGCCCCTGGTTTCACACATGGCTGCAGTCCAAGGTGAACCTAAAGTTGTCAAACCTGTCATGCACTCAACACTGTGCATAAACATATTTCACCATCATATTAATATCACTATAGCAGATGTCAAATAATAAGAAGTGATGGTACAAGCAGATATAACAAAGATGATAATACAAGAAATAAAAATACAGAGAAGAGATATCCAATAACATCTATAAATTAATCTGTCTCAACAGAGGAAAAAAAAGAACAACTGATAATCTGAGATGATAACAATGAGTCTCTAAAACAAAAGAGTCAACTGAACAGTACAAAGGCACTCAGCCTCCAAAATAAAATACATCTCTATAAGACTTAAAACGGTAAATAAACTACTGTGGAGCACTAAATAACTATCTATGAATGATGATAACTATGCGGAGTCTCCGTCAATCTGCGGCTCTCCGAATCCCTGACCTGCTACTTGAAAAAGATGGAATCAACGAGCGTCAGATCGCTAGCAAGAACATCTCCACCGCCCCCGGGGGGAAGGGGTTAGGTATATAAAATACTAATCATAGCATATATATAAATCATGTACCCTGAACTAAGAGGAGTTAATATTTAGAAATCCACAAAACGAGATGAGTACCTCGAGTGAATAATTCAAACAAGGAAACCCTCATACATATACCATGTATCTCAAATTGTGAATCGCTAAATGTCAACTCCCAAAAAATCCTATGAATAAAATAATCAACCAAGAAATATATTACCAACACCTTATCCAAAAATATGGCGTACATATCATATCATAGTATCTCACACTACCCTCAGGTAGGTGGCACGGGATTAAATATACAATCTTGTGAGAAATTTGTCAAAGTATAAACTGTTACAAATGGAAGCCACAATGTTGGATCACATCCATAATAAATGCTCGTCAAAGTCCTAGGTGTCCCAACGATATAGAGTGTAGTCATCTGCAGTACCATGCGGCTCACAGACTAACACACTCGGAGTGTAGTCATCCGCAATATCATGCGGTGCATGGACATGCGTACCCAACCACTAAAACAATGATGCATCACAGAGTGTAGTCGCCCGCTAAATCTCATATGTTGCACAGACTAACGCACTCAGAGTGTAGTCGCCCGTGTTCTATTGTGGTGCACGGACTAACGCACTCAAGCATCCAAAACTATCATAAACTAAATCAATCGTCATTCTTTGTCGTGTCAAATGCAAAACATTAGACTACGCACTTCCAAAGGCTCGTGTGTGCTCAAACCCTTAACGTGCACTCTCATGGCCACGAACGTGTATCGACAGGCAGCTCGTTCTTCATGTTCACAATTAAACATGCATGAAAGATCATCATAAGCAAAATCAACAAATCAATCGACTGCCCATGGGGATCAGTCGACTGACACCTGATCAGTCGATTGATTGCCCATCAGTCAACCTAGCGTGAACGTGCACAAACATGCACAAGCAGCAAAATCTCGATCGGTTGAGTGATACATAAGTCGATCGACCAGCCAGAGATAAAATGATACAATCCTCAAGGTCAAATCGGTCGACTGATCTATAGGGTCAGTCAACCGACCAGAGTACTAGAACAAAAACGTAGTTTCCATGAAGTTAATCGACTTTCTCAAAAAGAACTCGTGAAAATATTATCATGGAGTGTGAAAACATGTTTAAATCTTGTATTTAACAAAGCAGGTGTAGGCGTCAAAGAAATGCTAATAGATATCCAAACACAAAAAAATCACTCAAAACTGGGAAAATCACCCAAAACTCAGTCTTTGCTGTCTTGCCAGCGAGACAGTCTTTTGCTGTCTCGCCGGTCGAGACAGTCTTTTACTGTCTCGCCGGTCAAGACAGTCTTTTGCTGTCTCGCCGGTCGAGACAGTATTTGCTGTCTCGCCAGCGAGACAGTATTTGCTGTCTCGCCAGCGAGACAGTAAATTTGCTGATTACAACGTTGAAATGGTCACATAAACACCTCAATAACTGCCCTACACGTGTCCATTAACTGCCAAGGGACGTGGGAAACAACGTGGGCGAAAATCACGTGAATAACTGCCAAAATAACGGAGTTTGAAACGTGGGGAGGCAGTTACTGCAAAACTGCCAAGAATATTCGTTTTGCGCGACAGCATTTTACTGTCTCGCTGGGCGAGACAGTAAAACACTGTCGCGCCGTACTAATTTCTTGCTGAGTTGTGTTTTTGCAGTTACAGACCCCTGAGGCTATAAATACCCCCCTAGGGTCACTTCTGACAAGGATCGAGCATTTGTTAGAGCATTTCAGAGCAGAGAGAGCAGAGATTTTAGTGTTTTGTGTGATTCCTTGACATTCGAGCCTCGACTTGAGTTCAAGAAGAACGACTATCTTACTTCGATAAGATATCGTTTCCAATTCTCACTTCGATAACGAAGGAAGAATCATAAACCTCCTCTCACGATCTGTGAATCGGTGGTCAACAAGCCAAAGCACTCACGGCACAGGCAAAGTCCCACAAAGCAGTATTCGATAAACGAATTCTGTGTTATTTTCTTCAAGAGTTGTAATTTTTCTTATTTTTCATTATAATTTCTCTGTAATCGAAAGAAGATTAACGGAATCGACAATGGAATCAACTTTTGCTGAAAACAAACTGGCGACCACAGTGGGAGCCAGCGGCTTCGCTGCCGAAGCCGCCGTGTTGCAGCCGATAAAGATCGTCATCAGCGAGGAGATCGAATACGAATTCGATCAGGCGAAATTCGAGGAATACTTATCATCCTCACCTTCAAAATCGCCCTCCCCGCGCAAGTGCAAGAAGACTTCCTCTCCCAGGAAAACTTTCAAGTCTGCAACGCCAATGAAGGCCGCAGAGGAAAACTCTCTCCCGATCGTTGCTAAGGAACCTGTCCGCAACGTTTCTGCTCCAAATGACTCCGTACCAATTAAGGAGTCTTTGACAAATTGCTCACCGGTGCTGACGAAGAGGGCTCGTCAGAGACAACGCCAGCACCGTGCTCGACAACTGGCTAAGGCCATGCAACAAACCGACGGGGTCCACTACTATGCGGACCTAGAGTCGAGAAAACAGAAAATGAATCAATTGCCCTAACGGCAAAGTAATCACATTTCTGCTCAACTTACGACGGAGGAATGGACCCTAGTTAAAAGGGCTCGTTCAACCCTGAAGGAACGGATACAGAGGCGAAAGGAAAAGGCCGCCCGTGCTCGTGCTCTCCGCCAACAAGCGCAAGGAACTAAAAAGGAGTTGGTGTCTGAAAAGCCGCCCAAGAACCGCAAAGTTTGGATACCAAAGGCGCCGCAAGCATCTGTTCCGGGCCCGTCTACTGCATCAACCGTAAAACCCTGGGTTAGCCCAGATTTATCTAAGTTCAAAATCACCATGGCAGATCGCCTTGGTCCCTCGGTCGACGATCGAGGCAAAAAACCAGTTGAGGAAAATTCAAGTCAAGCAAACAAACCCTTGGTGGTTTCCTACACAGGGGGTCGTAAACACCCTCCTGTCAGAACTAATTCGGTCCAAGACAAGAGGATATCAGTTCATGATCGTCTAGGACCCGTGAAGACTCCACTCCCGCAAGGGGGTGTATTTAAAAACTTAACCTTGGATCGCTCAGAAACGACAAATAATCGTCATGTGCATGTTAACAAGGCTCATAAACCAAAGATAGGTTGCTCAAATCACGGTAGTGATGAGTTGTACTATCGAAACAGTAATTCAAGAAAAAGGATTGTCCGGGAAGATGAGTCTCATTGTGCATGAGAGAGACTCATCAAAGCGGTATTGACAGAATGCGGTTGCTCATAAATTCCAAAACGAGTTTCCGTATTCCAAAGACTTTCAACTGAAACGTCAAATCCCAAAGTGAGACGTTTCAATCAGAGAAAGCCTGCAAGACGGCAGGATGAATTTCCTGAGGTCACCATCAACATGACCGACAGAGGAAAACAACAGTTAGTCAACCCAGACCCTGATTTCTCTTCAGAAGGAAGAGTTGAGCGGGGTCTTTCTAAAAGAATTGAGCGGTTACGACGGAGGGCCAACCGACGCCGAGACTACAAGAGGATGCACGAAGGTTTATCATCGGAAGACGAATTGTCAGATACTTATTCTGCGATCGCTTCAGACGATACCGCGTCCAGTGTGGGGCGAGCAAGAGAATCATTCGCCATTACGCCAGACCAATTGGCTCAGATATTGCAAGAAGCGTTGGCCAAACAACGCGAGGAGATCAGAGCCGAAATCAAAACGGAGATGGAGTTGACGATGCAACAAGTACGAGACTTGCAGGCTCAGCAACACCAGCCGGAATCAAGCCAGAAGGCAGAATCCAATAAACGCAATGCCAAACCAGTACATATTGCTGAGGATGATGACGAAGAGGACGAGACCATCTTTGATGATCCTCCTCCTGATAAAGACAGTTCTGGAGACGGTCCGGCGAAGTCAACTACTCAAATTTATTTGAAAAAGAGTGAGGAAGAAGACAAGAAGATGCAAGACCTCGAGAGTAAAGTCAACGCCTTGATGACAGCTCAAGAAGTGAAGAAAACGGGCATTCCATACCCGTACCCGAGGGAGTGGGATTTGATTCCTTATCCCCCAAAATTTAATTTGATTAACTTTACTCCTTTTGATGGCAGGGGTTCACCAACTCAGCACTTGATCTATTTCAAGTCACATCTCGGCGCAATATCAGGAAATGAAGCCCTGATGGTTCGGTCATTCGTAGGAACCCTCCGTGGGTCTGCCTTCGATTGGTACCGACGCCTGAAACCTGGAAGCATCAATAGCTGGGGAGATATGGAAGAACTGTTTCTTACCAACTTTTTCGACGACGACACAGAGGTCTCCATTGGCTCGTTGTTGGACGAGAAGCAGAAGAATGGGGAATCAGTTGATGTCTTTGTCAAACGGTTCCGGAATAAGGCGGTGAACTGCCGGGACCCACTCACAGAGGAGTTTATCCTACAGACATGCCATAACAACTTGTCTTTGGATGTGCTGGAGATAATGGGGGTTGTACCTTCTAAAACTTGGAAGGAGTTGAAGGTTAGAGGTGAACAAGCTGAACGGTTTCTCAAAAGAAGGAATTTGGAGAGAGGTCAGCCACCAGCCAATAATCAAAACCAGAAACAGAACTTCAATCCTCGAGGCAGAGGAAGAGGGTCGGGAGCTGCTGTTGACGCACACCAAACGTCACAACAGCCGCCACAACCACAACCGCAGCAGTCATCATTCCAGCTGGCGCCGAATCAGAGTCAACAGCCTCAGAAGCAGTTTAAACCCTCTGAGCCCAGATTCCCGAAGGAATATTCTTTCAAAGATGATAAAGTTCCAGTTATCTTCAAGTACCTACTAGAGAATAACAAGATTAAGCTTCCACCGGTCACAAACCAAGAAGAAGCGAATAAGATTAACGACCCAAAATACTGTGCATATCACAGAAGGGTCCATCATCCCACTAAGACGTGTTATGTCCTGAAGGACAAAATACAAACCTTAATTGATGTTGGTATTGTGACACTGAAGCCAAAGGAGAAGAAGGTGGGTGCAAATGCAGTATCCATTAGTTTCGGATCAGTCCCCTTATCCTGGTTTCAAGCCGAGCCAGTGTCAGAAGTAAAGATGCAAACCATCAACGATGACCCTCACGGACAGCGCCAAAAAGGGCTAGTATCACACACAGCCCCTAACGGCGAAATCCTTTGGGTTCATCCGGATTTGCTTGAAGATGAACAGTGGACGACATCCACGTCAAAGAAGAAATCGAAGGGCAAAGGAAAAGAGAAGTCCTGTTACGGAGCCTCGGCGATTCCGGAGAGAGACGACGAAGAAATAGCAGCTCTACCACTTTCTGATGAAGAGCAGGAAGTCTTCGCGACAAGGGGTGGAAATGAATATCATTATCAGTATCCTGAAGCTCCTAATCCTAACGGTAAAACTCTGGCAGAACTGGGGGTGGATACGACCCCACCCGTGGCAACCAAGAAACCTCAGAAAGTTATAAAGCAGAAAGAAAAAGAACCTCAACCCAAAGAAGTTCAAATTCCGAAACAGTCTCGTTTCAATAAACCGATTGGACGAGACAAAGCGGAAAGTTCAAATGCTCCATACCGTTTCGACGTTATGACTCAGTTAGCCAATATCCCAGTAAGGATCACACTATACGAGTTATTGCGCCTTTCGAAAGAAACCAGGATAGCATTGCAAGAAGCCTTGGTTGATTCTGAGGTATTCCTCACTCAGATCAAACCAACTCCTGAAGAGCCAGAGTCGTCGATGCAACATTGCAATCTGGCAGCCACCAAATTTCCTTGCATAGCGTTCACAAAAGAAGATATGCAAGTCAGGAATTCAAAGCATGACAGACCACTGTATTTCACAGGGTATATCGGTTCGAGCATGGTCAACCGGATTCAAGTCGATCCGGGTTCCGCTGTAAGCATCATGCCACTTCGCTTGATGTACCGCCTCGGAATTCCCGCCAGCAAGTTAGCCTCCACAGGAACGGTCATCTACGGATTCAATACTAGTGGATCAAGACCGTTGGGAAAAATCCGGGTGAAGTGTCAGCTCGGAGATTTGAGATCTGAAGTCACCTGCTATGTGATCGATGCAGAGACTTCCTATAACTTACTGTTGGGTCGTCCATGGATCCACGGTAATCTTATAGTTCCCTCCACCCTCCATCAGTGTTTGAAATACGTCGACACTAATGAGGAGGTTAAGACGGTGGTCGCGGATAAGCAACCATTCAAGGGGTTAGAAAACTATTTTACTGACTCCCTTCTATATGGTGCTGAGTCCGAAACTGAACCATCGGCCCATGGCATGGACAGCGGAGATGAAGCTGATACCGAAGCCGGGCTCGATTATAGTGAAGGTCTTGTATTAAATGACATTGAACCTCTTGTAATCGATCTTGACGGTGATGAATCGTCGGACGAAAGTTGTAACTGGCAACTTGCCGATGAAATAATAAAGAATGATTTAGAGTATCCGCCTTGTCTTAATGATGTAATGCAGGAATTGTATGATAATCCTAATCTACACATGCCAATTCGTTCGTCTTGCACGGTGACGAAATATCTGCAAAATTCAGCCGGGACAACGGTGATCCTACCTGCAAAGGCAGGGGGTGAGAAGGAAATAATCTTTGGGAAAGGGAATCCATCCCCAACTCCTAATCTTTTCTTGGACAGTAACTCAGATGAAGAAAAGCCAGGACAGCATTTCTCTCGGTATAGTTGGCAAGCTAATGATTACATGGAGAGACAAGGTTATGACCTCTCTGTAGGCTGTCTAAAAATCACAATAGATAGCTTATCCTCCATCAAATACCGATGATGGAAGTTACAATCTGACGACTTCCAGAAGGCTACAATTTGAGACTTTCACATAGATCGCTGAAGGTTACAATCTGACGACCTTCATGACAACTGATGAAAGCTCTAATCAACGGCCTTCACAATCAACATCGG
>BQKN01050806.1:0-11352 GCA_022839385.1 Asparagus kiusianus | reverse complement strand
ATCAATTCAAATTTTCTTTTATCTTCTTTATTGCAATTTTCCCACATACACTCTCGCTTGGTGAAGGTCTTCATTTTGGTCAAGGAGTTAGGGTGCCACCCCGTTCTACTTATGTACCAAAAGGAAAACCAGATAATCATTATAGTCATAATAGAGGTCTAGGTTATGCTTCGTCATCTGAGGACGAAGATTGCCAACAGATCATTAGCCAATTGATAAATGGAAGCGGACATTCATCCGATACTTCAATGTGGGACTCTGACACGAGCATCGGAGAGAGATTCAAAGCATTGATGTCAAATATGGCGACAGTTGATCCTTCCACAACTGAAGAAGACGACCAGTTGCCTATTTGGGAAGATCCCTAGATGCATTACATGAATATCCAATACGGAGATCGATTCGAACAAAGAGAACCTCCTACTGAGGATAAAGTGGTCCAAGTTAATATGGGTGACGAAGTTAATCCGAAACCTATATTTATCAGCGGTGATCTTCCGCCGGATGAAAAAGAGGAACTGATTGCCCTAATTAAAGAGTATATCGACGTTTTCGCTTGGAACTACAAAGATATGCCAACCCTAAACATAAAATCAGACGCTAAACCTGTCAAGCAACAGCAAAGACGGTTTCGTCCACAAATTATGGAAGCAATAGAAGCTGAAGTCAAAAAATTGATCGATTCAGGTTTTGTCAGAGAAGAACAACATCCTGAATGGTTGGCTAATATTATTCCAGTCCTTAAAAAGAATGGGAAAATCAGAATTTGCATTGACTACAGAGATCTGAATACCGCCTGTCCTAAAGACGACTTTCCTTTGCCCATTACAGACGTCATCATCGACAACACGTGCGGGTTTGAAAGGATGTCATTTATGGATGGATTCTCAGGATATAATCAGATTAAGATGCATCCGAATGATGAAAAGCATACAGCTTTCAGAACACCCCTCGGTGTATTCTGTTATACTGTTATGCCGTTCGGACTGAAGAACGCCGGCGCCACATACTAACGAGCGATGACGAAGATCTTTCAAGAACACCTTCGGAAGACTGTCGAATGCTACGTTGATGACCTGGTCGTGAAGAGTCGTGATAAGAACGACCACATTAAAGATTTGAAGACGATGTTCGATCTTATGAGAACTCATCAGCTAAAGATGAACCCGACTAAATCCTTCCTAGGAATGTCGAGCGGTAAATTTCTCGGATTCGTCGTCACCACAAAATGTATTCATATTGATCCCGACAAAGTGAAGGCGATAAATGAGCTGCAACCCCCGAGAAATCTTAAAGAACTCAGAGGATTGCAGGGTCAATTGGCATATATCCGTCGGTTTATCTCAAACCTATCGGGAAAATGTCAACCGTTTTCTAAACTTGCAAAGAAAGGCGTGTCATTCATTTGGGATGAAGCTTGCCAAAAGGCATTCGAGGATATTAAAGCATATCTAGCGAACCCACCTATTCTCGTTGCACCGAAATCGGGCAAACCGTTTCTGATTTACGTCAAAGTGACGAGCCATTCGTTAAGTGCATTACTCGCACAAGACGATGATAACGGTCACGAGCAAGCAGTATATTACCTGAGTCGCACACTGGTAGGAGCTGAATCTCGTTATCCAATGATCGAGAAGGAATGTCTTGCATTGGTATTTGCTGTCCAGAAAATGCGACATTACTTAGTGGGGCAGACGATTTATGTCATCTCCAACATAAACCATGTCCGTGTATTCATGACCCAGCCGGCGTCCATGAATTGGCGTTTAGCTAGATGGGCCTTACTCTTATCGCAATACGACTTGTACTTTAAGCAACAAAAATCGGTTAAAGGGCGAGCTATTTGCAATCTTCTAGCAGAAAATCCTACGAATGATATAGTCGAATTATACGACGATCTGCCAGATGAAACTCATGAAGTCAATACTACTTCACATCAGCAAGTGTGGCAGTTGTACTTCGACGGGGCTTCCCGCGCAACCAATGTGGCAAGCGCACCCGGATGTTCTAAAATCTCCTCAGGAGTGGGGGTCGTTTTAGTTTCCCCGGAAAAGCATGTTTTGCCTAGAGCATACTCATTAACCGGACCATGTTCTAATAATGTGGCCGAGTACAACGCGTTAATAATTGGACTCAATTTTGCCAAAGAGCTGGGGGTCGAATACCTTGAAGCTTTCGGGGATTCTCAACTGGTAGTGAATCAAATACGAGGAGAGTATGAAGTCAGAAGTCCAGACCTGATTCCATACCATCAGGTGGCTATTGAGATGGCAAACTCATTTGAAGGATTTTTCATTGAGTACGTTCCACGTCTCCAAAACGCGTATGCAGACGCATTGGCGGCATTGTCAGTATCATTGGCTCAACCTCCCGAAACAGAACAATTCATTACAGTGAGGACTCACCAGCTTATCGTTCTAATCTACGACTCGGATGTTAAAGAAGCATACTCAACAGCAGTTGAACCCGAAGTTCGAGATTGGCGCTTTCCCATTATCGACTACATCCTACATGGTATATTGCCTGAAGATGTAAAAGAAAGGGAATCGATTCGACGAAGAGCACCGAGATTTTACTACAACGCCACAGCACAAATGTTGTATCGACGATCGTACGACGGTCTTCTACTCCGTTGCTTATCCGGCAAAGAAGCGGAACAAGCACTCAAAGAGGCGCATAATGGAATATGCGGTGCGCATCAGCCCGGTCCTAAACTCTGTGATCGGCTTAGAAGAATCGGGTATTATTGGCCAACTATGGTAAAGGATGCAGTTGACTACGCACGACGATGTGAAGCGTGTCAGTTACATGCAAATTATATGCACCAGCCTCCCGAGTATTTGCACCCGTCGGCGACATCATGGCCATTCGAAACTTGGGGCATGGATATCGTAGGTCCTATTTTCCCACCTTCGGTTAAAGGGGACTGCTTCATTTTGGCAATCACCGATTACTTCTCGAAATGGGCAGAAGCAGTTCCACTTAGAGAAGTAAAGACGAGTGATGTCATCAAGTTTATTAAACACCATGTCATATATCGGTACGGTGTTCCAAGGCGAATAGTACATGATAATGGCCCTCAATTTGTCAGCAATGCATTCATCAAGTTTTGCGGTAAATTCGGGATTAAGGACGTTTCATCGACAGCTTATAACCCTACGGCTAACGGATTGGCCGAAGCGTTTAACAAGACCATCATCAAAATCTTGGCAAAGTTGGTGAAAACTAATAAACGAGATTGGGACGACAAACTTGGCGAAGCTTTATGGGCTTATCGAACAACTGTCCGTACACCTACCGGAACAACTCCATATGCCTTAACATATGGATGTGAAGCTGTTCTCCCATTGGAAATACAGATTCCTTCTCTCCGTATCGCCCTCGCAACGGGAATGACGACGGAAGAACATCATCAGAAACGTCTCGAGGAATTAGAGATGTTAGATGAGAAGCGCTTAGAAGCTCAACAACAGATCGAGTTTTATCAGGCCAGAATTTCTCGGACTTTTGATAAAAGGGTCCGACGACGAAGTTTTAAAGAAGGAGATCTAGTTCTTGCTGTCCGAAGACCTATGATTCTCACTTCCAAGAAGAAAGGAAAATTTGAACCCAAATGGGAAGGACCGTTTGTAATAGAAACAGTCTATTCAAATGGTGCATACCGTCTGGTTACTCAAGACGGTAATAAATTGATGATGCCAATAAATGGGAAGTTCCTGAAAAAGTATTACCCATAATACGTTCAGGATAACCTATGTAAAACGGAAAGTTCCTAGAGAGTCCTATGCGGGATATTTCGGGATAATCCGTTATCAGTTGATTATCATGAATAAAAAAAATGATGATCATATGAATAAGATGTTTTTACTAATATCGTTGAGATGAGATTTAATGACAGTTAATCTTCCCTCACAAAACCCACTTGGTCAAACCTTCTTACAGTTAGGACCAAAGCCAAAATCCCCTCTCGATTCGTTCCATGAACGAGAGGTCCACAAATTGAGTGATTAAACCTTTAAACAGTTAGGATCATCTCAAAACCCCCACTTGGTCAAACCTTCTTACAGTTAGGACCAAAGCCAAAGTCCCCTCTCGATTCGTTCCATGAACGAGAGGTCCACAAACTGAATAATCAAACCTTATGACAGTTAGGGTTATTCAAACCAATTCGGATTCTTTAAGTGGAGATCCCACTTTGAGTTTCCTTTGCATCAGGAGATAGAATATAAAATTCTTCCTCTCCGATTTTGGGTTTATCTCTACCAACAAACAAGAGACAAGGAAACGGAATATAAAATTATTCCTTTCCAATTCTGGGTTTATCTCTACCAACAAACAAGAGACCAGGAGATAGAATATAAAATTCTTCCTCTCCGATTCTGGGTTTATCTCTACCAACAAACAAGAGACAAGGAAATGGAATATGAAATTATTCCTTTTCAAATTTTGGGTTTTTCTCTACCAACAAACAAGAGACTCTGAACTGGAAAATCCAAGTTCATTCTTCACAAACTTAATTTCGTTTTCATACATAGAAAACATAATCTATCTACACTTTAAAATCCATGTCATTCACACATGGGGGATGTTATCTCTACCCCTTATTAGAGATAAGTCTACATCTAACACATGTAGCCTACACATTCAATGCTGTAGTTTAAAGTCTAAAAGAGTTTAATTCTTTTAGCCCAACGTTATATGTGAAACGGACTTAGATAATTCACATACTAGCCCGATTCAAACGGTGTCGGTAAAGGCATATCAAATCCGTTGATGGCTGAGGATTTGCCAAAAATCCTATAAGTATTATGATTATTTATTCTAAACAAAAAAATGAGTAATCATAATAAAATCTCAATGAGCAAAAGAGTTCGTTATATTGATCGAAAATGGTCAAACAAAAAAAAAGTATACATGTTCTTCAATTACAAGAATTTATGCTGACGAATTTGATCTTCTAGTTTTGAGAGCTCTATCGCGTAGGCTTGTTCAAGCTCAGCGGTCAGTTTAACTTTGAAGGCTTCCTCGTCAACACTCTGAAGTTCGGCGACCTCTTGTTCCTTCTCAGCAAGCCTCTTATCCTGAATATTCAATTGTTGAAGCAAGTTTTCTTCAATTTGAGCTGTTTTCGTCAGCTCAGATTCCAAAGTTATGCGAGCTTCCTTGGCGTTTGCAAGTTGTTCTTCCAGGCGATTTATCTCAGCTTGGTTCGATTCTAAATCCCGCTGTAGATCGACTTTAACTTGTATTCTCTTTGCGACATGCACCCTGAGCCGATGACTGTGGGCTCTTAGCTTTTGGAGTTCGAAGTTAGCAGATTTTTGGGAGTCGCGCCATGCTTGCAACTTAAAGTCCATATGAGAAGCGATATAGGAGGGTACGCCTTTAATGCGAAGATCCTTCAGGAGTTCAACATGTTGCTTCAGCTCGACTAGATAAACGTTGATCGAATCGGCCAAGTCGTTATATCCTTCATCTCGGATGCCCGACATATAACGATCAAACGGTTTCTTAAAAGCCTCAAAATGTGAGCCTTTAGAAATAATGCGATCGACCATAGAGTTCCAAAAATGGACGAAGCCAAGAAGATCAGAGCAAATGGCAGCTTTTTCCGGATCCTCGTCAGCCAATAATTCTTGGATGCGAGTTGATAATGAGATGGAAGAAGCTGCAACAAGGGTAAATAAGTCAGTACAAGATATATATGTATACACTGCGATTTGGAGTATACCAAGTTTAACGGAAGAACCTTCAACATGACCCTGTGTGTCCGCTGGGGGTAGTCCGGTCTCCTGAGTAGTCAAAGCTGGTTCAAGAATAGCAGCTTTCGATACACCAGCTACGTCAGAAGATTCTGTAATTTCGACCTCAGAAAGTTTTGGGCTTAAGTCGAGAGGTCTCTCAGGGGATTCTACAAACAAAAGAATCATAATGAACATAATTGGGTGTTAAACGGAAACTTGAAGCAAATGAGATTTAAAACCCACCAACTCTGGGCACAACATCAGCCGATGTACCAACTTCTTCAATTGGTCTTGCTTTTGTTGCGACTGGACTGATCTGGGGAGTGACATTGACCTCTATCATCATAGGATCTGTAGGAGTTGCAGGCCGGGATTCGAGAATGGACGATTGAAGATCAACATCAGTCCCTGCCCATGATGAATAGTCACGACCCTCAGGCTGATGTTCAGTCTAAGTGATTATAGCAGTATCGGTTCCGGTAACTGGTCCTATAATTCAGACACTTAGACAATCAGTCGGGTAAAAATATATATGGAAGATAAGGAGTTTACAGAACAGAAGTCTTACTCTCAGAAGGGCCTGCTTCTGTTAAACCAGCGCCAACCGCTGGTTCCGTGGCCGCATCAGTCGCTTTCCCGAACAACAAATCAGAGATTTCTTGATGATCGCCCACCGAAATATCAATGTTATAGTCAAAGTCAGTGAAATCGTCAATTTTAGGAGTGTGGGTGATCTCTCCCTCTGTTGGTTTGTTCATGACGACGTCTACAGGAACCATGGAATCGTAAGTAACAGGTGAAACCAGACAAATTTACTCAAGTTAAAGAATAATCCTACCTTCGTTCGTCGGGACGAGTTTAGGAGCCTTGCTACTTGAGCCAACTTCTTTTAGTTTAACTAAAAGAATAAAAAGTGCACAGGTCATTAAAAGGGGCATACGATCCGACTCATTCATTCCTCGGATTTCTCTTCCGAGAGGAGAAAGATCAGTACCTGCGTCTGTAGCTGATGGATCCATGTCAGGAAGTGGTGGGATACCAGCTGGTCCTTCTTTCAGAGCATCCTGCATTTGTTGGACAAAACTGGTCTCCTCGGTTTCCATACCTCCGGGAGAAGCAGCATCATGGGGTAGTTCTCCCTCTTCTCGACTCCCTACAGAAATTAAACATGAAATAAGTTTGAGCATTAAGAAGTGTAAAAGTGATAAAGACAAATAGTTACCTTGTTCATCTGAAGAAGCACTGTGGTCAGACGTCTCCTCTACAGCCGGAAGATGAACACATGGCTTAGAAACAGCTTTCTTTTGCCTTTTCGATGGACGCGCTTCATCCCTAACTCCAGGCCCTTCATAACGATGCTTAGTGCGTAATTCAGCCCTAGAAGAAGCCTGAGTTTGAGCCTGAGCGGAAGGACGAGATCTTTGTCGACGAGCAAGAGGCACTTCATCCTCTTCATCCCCTTCATCCTCGCTAAGGACTTCCACTGTCATCTTGTTCGGGTAAGTCATAACAACTCTTTTTTTCCTTTTTCTCGGAGCATCTGGTGGTTGAGCAGGTACAGCAGATGGACGCACAAGTCCTCTCTCGAAGAAAGAATCGGGGAGACCAGCTCTTTCGTCAGAACTTGAGCCAGTCTCACCCGCCTCCTCTGAAGTCTCCGTCTCCTCGGAGTCTAATTCTTCTTCACTACCAGCCGAGCGAGCCGGTTCTTTTCCCTTCCTCGACGATTCGGCGGCCTCTTTCTTTTGAGATGAAGTCCTAACTTCACGTGTCGTTCTGCTTGAGCGCCGCGGGACTATCTCTTCTTATGGTTCCGGCATGCTTCGGTATGGGGTGACAGTATTGGCGGCCATCAGCCACTTGCAATACAAGAAGGTCATCCGTAGAGGCGGCGATTCTAAAGGGAGATCGAACTCAGCACCCGTACAGCCAGCAATACTCCAAAACCAGGCTCTCGCGCCATCAATGAGTCCCCCTCGGAAATTTAGGTGACAATTCGGGTTGCCGATGTATATCTGGTCGTAGCCGAATTGACGAGCAAATCGGCATGGAAGATATGGTTCGATAAGACAAACGTCTCTTACCCGAAATAACAAGTAACCGGGTCGAATGTTCATCAACCACCTGAAGCATCCAACATCTAAAACGGTACGATTCTGTCTTGGATCTTCAGTATCCAATAAAGTAGTATTGTAGGTACCAGAGAACCAAGGGAAGCAGGGGAAGAATTCCCAACACTTGTGAATTTTGAACTGCCTTGATATGTCCGGCTCTCGATGTTTGATCCATTTGCAAGCTTCAAGATTCTGCAACAGAGGAAGGCTGGGATCTACCATCCTAGGAGCTTCCATTAAATCTGGCCAGTGAAGTACTAACCAGGCCATTAGATAAGTATATGGCAACTCCAGCTTCGGAACTGATAGGCTGGCGGAGGGTTTCTTCTTCTCCAGAGTAAACACAGTGATCAACTGTCGTAATCCACTATGAATGGCAGCCACCATAGCAGGAAGCAAGGATAATTTGCGACCTGTAGCTAACTGAACGGCTGGATACAATACTTTTATCGGCATCATATCAGAGGACTGGTGGGGAACTACGCACCTCTTTAGCCACAAGGCCAGGAAACCAGCCAGCAGAGCAGTAGAGCTAATCGGAACACCGGCCTGCCATAAATAAGAACGGAATTTTGTCCCATGCGGAAACCCATCTTCTGAATGAGAGGTGTAAGTCTGGGCGTTTGTTTTCTCCAATAGCCGATTGATTTCACTTGGGCTTATAGGAGACAAGCCGCATACATCTTTAGAGCGGTCTTCCAGATTCTTAAACAGATAATCGGCGAATTGTTTTAAGCTGACTTGAGGAGACTTCCTCCTTGCTTTGGGGTCCATCTCGGCCGTAGCTATGTGATAATGGCAGGTCAATTCCCATAGAACGTCATGAGTCACAGCTGACCGATCCTTTATCTTGTTCAGTTGATTGGTGGTCGGGAAGAACTCTTGATATGGGACGTCGCCTATCGGCAAACCAGACACTTGCATCATTTCATGCAGTGGTAGTCCGAGCTCTCCATTCTGGGTGAAGAATGTGTTAGTGTCCGGGTTGTAAATCTCGAACAAACAGAGAAAATGACCCACACTAATTTGCAAACCACTCATGGTAGCACGAATCGGGATCGCCAACCCCAAATTAGTTAACTCTCGCTCCCAACGTGTCAACGCATAGCGAGTCATTCTGGTCCACCACCATTTATCCCCAAAATAATGTACCCATCCATAACATCTGAAATTTTCTCTGGGTAATACTTTGCTCGCTGCCGCTAACCGGTTCTTCACGGTATTGGCTTGCACTGTCTTTTCATTCTGAGGGATGTTATCTTGTCCCAAGATACCTGGGTGAAGTCCTCGTATAGAAGCTCTCTCACTTGAACCTGGGGTGGCTTCCTTCCCGATGAAACCACAGTGGATGTGCTCGTAATTTTCAGTTAACCTCCAGAACATTTCGCGGTTAACAGATAAATTCCTAAACTTTAACAGCGAGTGGTCCCGAGGAATCAGAGGTAAATATAAGAATGATGACCCGCTTTGATATAACCATTGTGCGGGCTTGCAGAAGGCAACCTTCGGATCCTTTATGGAGTCACCAAACAAGAAATCTGACTTCCTTATACATTTGTTGTCATCTCGTTCTGAAATCAGAGGGGTGTCGGTGATGATCCGTCGCAGAATACGGCAACTACCTCGCTGAATCAATTCTTGAGCCCCTTCACTATAATCTGATTTAAACTGGGGAGCGGACTCTACTAGTGGTAACCCCTCATAAAGAGAATGAGTAATATTACTCCGGCCCGTAACCGCATCAGCAGGAATGGCAGTAGGAGGGAAGTGGACTGATAAAGAAAATATACATATGAATGGTGTAAGAATATTCCTGAAATTATGGAAAAAAGCGGTATATCTTATTCTATAAGATAAATCGTAATTTCATAACAGGCGTGACGATTTTCCATCAACCACATGTATAAAAGAGATATGCGTTACTATGCACGAGCATTATAACAGCATATCAAAACCTTTTAACACATGTGGGATGATATGAAATCGCCCCTGCATGTTCTGAAGTGTGTTTTGTCTAAGCAAAACGAGCACTTTTAAGCGTCGATCCCCTCAAAGGAGGATGCCGGCTCTTCTCGAGAGTATCTCAAAGGATACAAACGAGGATCTGCATACAAACACAGGTATATATATATGGAATTAACGGAATACAACATTTAAATTGGTGAAAAGGTGAAAGAAATATACCCCCATGTGAAGCGGCGACAGGGGCAGCCTCCTCAGGAGATTGGGCAGTCAAACGGCCTCGAGGAGCACGGGATTTACGTGGCGACATAATGATTATGTGATCTACAATGAAATCCAACAAGAAAGGTCAGGGTTTTGAGCAAGAAATCGACCAAAACAACGCAAAATATGACCAGAACAGTGCATACAAGACTACAGTCGAAGAAAGTCAGATTTTTGAGGAAAAAGGGGAAAACTGACCTTTGAAATCCGATTGGGATCTTCACGAATAGAGGCACCACACAAATCAGGAACAATGAAGAGAAGAAGTGGTCGAAAACTCGTCGAAAATCGCCCAAGAAATCGCTGGAAATCGCCCAAAATCCGACGTAAAAAACCCTAAAAAAACCCTAAGTCCCGATTTTATACGCTGTCTCGCTGAGCGAGACAGTAAAATACTGTCTCGCCGAGCGAGACAGTAAAATACTGTCTCGCCGAGCGAGACAGCAAATACTGTCTCGCCGAGCGAGACAGTAAATACTGTTTGCTCAGCGAGACAGCAAATACTGTTTTGCCGTACGAGACAGCAAATATTGGGGAATTGTCTCGCGGCATGAGACAGCAAACATTCTCTTAGTCAAAAGCCAAATGTGATACGATTAGATACTCCAATGGGTACACGTGTCTAAACTGTTTCCCACACCCAATAGGAAGTTCCTGGAGAATATTGATCTGAATGTTCTTAAGGATAACCTGTTGAATTCTCAGTGAACATGTCAATTCAATGACAAAAGCTGAACCTACAAGAACAAATACCAGCTTCGATTCAAGATCTCGACAACGGTCAAGCGATAAACGCGACGCCGGAAGGACATTAGCTATTCTACAAAGAACTGAATAGACTAAAGACAAAAGAGTTCAAGGGTTGAAGCCATTTTGCAAGTCCTGCTACACGATCTACTCAACCAAGCATTGAAGGGATCGTAAGTAAAACCTATCTTATCCAAAGCATCCCAGACTCTTCTATAAAAGAATACGTCTGGAATACTTTGGAGGGGGTATCTGTAGGCGTCAAAAAAATGCTAATAGATATCCAAACACAAAAAAATCACTCAAAACTAGGAAAATCACCCAAAACTCAGTCTTTGCTGTCTCGCCAGCGAGACAGTCTTTTGCTGTCTCGCCGGTCGAGACAGTCTTTTACTGTCTCGCCGGTCGAGACAGTCTTTTGCTGTCTCGCCGGTCGAGACAGTATTTGATGTCTCGCCAGCGAGACAGTATTTACTGTCTCGCCAGCGAGACAGTAAATTTGCTGATTACAACGTTGAAAT
>BQKN01050791.1:388-20257 GCA_022839385.1 Asparagus kiusianus | reverse complement strand
TAAATTGTGCACTTGCAATTTTGGTACATAATTATGCCGCATCAGTATTTTTCTCCGCACCTCCCGCATGACCGAAGTAATGGTTGAAAGAAAGAGGCTCGTTGGAATAGCACACTGCAAATGGAAAAGAAAATCAGCTAGTTAAACAAAGAAGTCTAACTCAAGAAGGCAAGTTCTGGATCTGCGACCAGATGTTAAAACAAGTCCAGACTTGCGTTCAAATTCCTAAACGCATGGTTGCAACCCGCGTCCAAAATTCAAATCGCATGGTTTCAACCCGCATCCAAAATTCCGAAACGCAGGGTCTCAACCCGCATTCAAAATTCGAAATGCAGGATCTGAGCCTGCGTTGAAGTGTCATGAACGACAGAGCTAACTATGCGTTCTAAAATTGATAGACACTAAGTATGATCTATGTGTTCTAATGTTGGAAGGCAAACCTCCAATCAAAGACTGAGGGAAAGGAATCTGTCAAAATAACTTACGACTGCCTAGACTTACTGTTCATCGAGGAAATCGGAGATGATGGCGCCGCGGTTTTGACATCTCCGGAGGTTCTAGCCGAAGGAGCACCCTGAGTTTGGGCAATCTTGGATTTGGAGGCCATTCTCTTCTTGGGAGCCATTCTAATAGTGACGAAGAAGATGTGGAATGGATTAATAAAAAATTTACGGACAAATTTCTCCTTCGTTGAAGCGCTAGAGAAGATGAACAGAAACCCTGCTAAGCGGTCGACAGGAAAGAAAGGAAGAGAAAAGTCAAACGACTTTTTGATTTGACCTCAGTGGTCTATTTATATACAGTTGTAGTTGTCAAATCAGCACGGGATTTTAGGCGAAAATCCCACCCAAAACGCGATTTTTGCGTTTTCAAATAAGGGGTTTCAATTTCCGAACGCATCTAGGTACCCAGATGATCGAACACACGATCTAGCCATGCGTTTTAGTGATCGACCTCAGCATATCCCGAAATTCCTAGTTCAGAAAAAACAATGGAATGCACCTCATCGCAGATCGAGTGGAGTGAGCAATCAGTCAACAAAAATTTGGAATCCAAAGTATTCTAAAAATTCGTCCCAGTCAACCGCGAACTTTCGAAAACTTTGGAGGGGGTTCTGTAGGCTGTCTAAAAATCACAATAGATAGCTAGTCCCCGTCAAGCCACAATTAAGAAGGTTACAATCAGACGACTTTCTTGTTACCAAAGGAAAGCTGCAATCGAAGGATACCCCTATGGATCATGAAGAAATTACAAGTCAACGATTTCTTCAAACTGAGATGTAGAATCCATCTCTACAGTCAAAACACAAGTGGCTACGTTCCAAAAGTCAAAGCAACGCAATCATTGCATTCTCAGCTATTAACACAGCCCCATATTTGAGATGATTGGTCTTGATGGCTGCGACAACAACATGACTAATATTATATCAGCAACTATTAGAGGTGCTGATGAGCAGTATAATGATTTTAGAAAAATAGGAAGATCTAGAGACTACGTGAACAGTCTTATTAAAAGCTCGCCATATCGTGACCTGCAATTGATAGAGCATTATTAGGATGCCTCAAGTGTCACAAATGGCCTGAATAGGGCCTTCTGGACTCGTTATTGGTGCCATCCATATATAAAGACAGAGAGGGCAAACGCAGCTTCATATCACTGCAGAACGCAGCTTCCAAACGCTGCAGAACGCAGCTTCCAAACGGTACCTTCGCTAGTTCCAGGGGCCACATCTATTTCAACACCTGTCAGATCCTGGCCCATAGCTTCATCTGCTTGTGGTACGAAGCAAGATCCCTCGAAAAAGGTTAAGTCGGAAGAAGGGAGGTCGTACATCATTGCGTCTTCGTCATGACCCTCTAGAATATTAAACTTGCTAAGTCTAGAGCTTGCAAGAGGAAAAGACCGAAAAGATGACAAGAGTTGAAATATTACCTTCCTCACCAATGGGTGTATCATCGACCACTTCTGCTTGAGAAGCCTGAGGTTTAGCGTGTCACTTGATAGTCAACTTCAGTCATTTTGTAGGTCGCGTCTTTAGGATCCACAGATCTGTCCTGTGTTGATGTGGCACGCGACTTAACTTGCGGTCCTGCTTGAGTTGTAGCCCGAGATCGAGTACGAGGGACAAGGTTACATCTCCCCTCTTCTTCTTTGGTATCTACATATGAAAGTTTAACTATCATTCTATTGTAAGTAGGCAAAATTCTCCATTTTTTTCGAGCTTTAAGTCGACGAGCTCGATCAGCAATCGATAAGTCCTATAGCTCTTTATAAAAAGACTCAGACATACCTGCCGCGTCTTCCTCAAAGTCATTGTTGACCTCCATAGCACCACCAGCAGTGACTTCATCCTCTTCGGAAGTTTCCTCGTCAGAAGCAAATGATTCCATTTCTATTTCCTCCATCTTCTGTTTGTCGTTGCCTGAGGGACCAGCGAGTTTATAGTCGTGTTTCCTTCGTTCCTGCAGATTTTCTCGAACAATCGTCTCAGCAATGAGCGATGCAGCTTCGGCCATTAACTCCTTAATTGGTCTTAGAGGAACGGGTTCATTGGCTACCATAATCCATTTGCAGCATAAATATGTGAGCTCTAAGTGGCGATCAGTATTCGAAAGACCAAACTTGGCGCCAGTACAGCCCGTCACATTCCACAACCAAGTGCGAGCGCCGTCCACTAGCCCACCGCGAGTAAGAAACCGTTGGTTCGGATTCCTGACATATAACTGGTCGTATCCAAATTGACGGGTGAACCGGCATGGCAGATATGGCTCTAAATAATAGCACTCCTTTACTCGGAAAAGAAGATGGCCAGGCCTTATATTCATGAGCCACATGAACCACCCAACATCGAGAGAAGTCCGATCGGTTCCAGGCGCCTCTATGTCGGTAAGCATCCCACCATATTTGCTGGCAAAGCGAGGGAGACATGGATTGATTACCCAACCCATGTGCATATGCAAACTCTTCCTAACTTCTGAGAGGTCCCGAGCTTTCCATCTACACCCCTCGAACAATTGTAACAGAGGAGTGTAGGCGTCTAAAAATGCCTATAGTTGTTATCTGAGTCTAAGAGGATTATCAGTCGCCGACAAGCACATGAAGCGGAATGACGAACCAAGTGGCCCGCGCACGTCAATCATCTCGCGCGCGTCAATCAGTTCGTGCACGTCGGTCAACACGCGCGCGTCAATCAGTTCGTGCGTGTTGTCAACACGTGCGCATCAATCAGTTCGCGCGCGTTAATTAGTTCATGCACATCGGTCAACACGCGCGTGTTAATCAGCTTGCGCACATCGGTCAACACGCGCGCGTCAATCAGTTCGTGAGCATCAATCAGCACACGGACGTTAACCAACGCGCACATGTCAACCAACACGCGTTCAACGAAGTCCCGCAATGAAGCGTACAAGTCGACAAGACAACCAAATATGCAAAACGGTGGAGATTACAAGTCCTAAAAAACCGAAAAACACCAGAGAACTCAGCCAAACGCCAAACCCCTCGTTCGCGCGAGTCGGACTGCGCCGACCTACGCCTGCGCTGGTCGGCCATGTCCGACTCGCGGCGGCGCGGGTTGGACTAAGCTGACCCGCGGTTGCGCAGGTCGGCTATGTCCGACACACGGTCGCGCGGGTCGGCCATGTCCGACCCGCTGCGGTGCGGGTCGGCCTTGTCCGACGCGGGTGGCGCGGGTTGGACCACGCTGACCCACGCCCCCCACGGGTCAGTAGCGCCCGTCATGCTGTTTCGACCTCCTGACGCGTTTTCGATGGTTTTTGAGCGGTTTTCTCGAGGTTTATCTGTTCAAGGGATTCTTAACTGCTTAGATATCATCTACAAACGTGGTTAGGCCGTTATTGACTGAAGATAAGGTCAAATCCATCATTCTCATCCGAAAACCCCCCAACCGAAGCCTACAAATACAGGCCTATGGACTCATTTCACAAGAGCGGATTTATTATCAAGACGAGGAGGTGCTGCCGGATTGAGGAGTCAAAGGAGCACGAATTTCAGCGAGGGTTAGCGAGATCCCGGCGAATTTCAACATAAAAAAGGAGTTATTCAAAGGATCTGAAGCCTGATTCCACCTTTCCTTGAGATTAGGCTTGGTCTTAATCTTGAGAAGAGCTACTGATTTCGCTTGATCGATTTCAGTGCTTTAATCAAATGCTTCCTCGGTAAAGGCGAAGCTCTGCTAAATTTTTCATCAACCGGATCTAGATCTAAGGCGGTCCACGGATATTAACATCCCCGGCACAGGCAAAGTTCCCACGCAAGCAGCGGGTGATAAACGTTCGTTGCGTTGCTTGACAAGAGTCGTATCTTTTGTATTTTCATTGTATAAGGAGATCTTATAAAAAGATCAACTTTTATTTGAGTTTATTGTAAACGATTAAAGTTGTAATTATTTCAATCATAATAAAAACAACGATTTTTGACCCAAACAAGCTGGCGACCACAGTGGGCGCCAATAGCTTCATTGCCGAAGCTGTCATATCGCAACCTCGGATCTGCATCCCGGTTGAAGAAGTGGTCGAATATGAGTTCAACCAACTGAAGTTCGAGGAGTATCTGTCATCCTCCTCCTCTAGATCCTCTGCCCCTCGTAAGCGTAGGAAGATCAAGATCACCGTTGCTGCTGCCCTCTCGCTTTGCAACGCCCTCTGGCTTCCAACGAGGTCGGATCTACAGATCTGAACTCCTCCTCAATCAAGGAGCTGAGGACTGAATGCGTGCCAATACTATCAAAGAGGGCACGTCAAAGGCAACGTCAACGCCTCACGCGTCAGTTTGCTAAGGCTTTAGAGTCGATAAACGGGATCCGTTACGAAGCGGATCTGAAATTCAAGGAGCATCGAGTGTTAGACCCTAGAGGGGGGGTGATTAGGGTCTTATGCTAATCTAATCCAATTATATGCCAATTAAAACTAATTAAAGTTATCCTAGCAAGTATGAAATATAACATGATATGTGAACTAGGATAAGCAATATGAACAATGAAATATATCCTTGCAAAGAGATATACTATGAGATATATATGCAAGGATATGTAAACTAACACAAAGGGTAAACAATATGAACTAGATAGTGGATCATATAAATAATGAGCTATGGACAATGGCGATAATAAATATAAACATAAGATTAAGTGCGCCAAAGCAAACTCAAACATACGATATGATCACGGAGTTCGGACCTTCCGTCCTACATCTCCGCTCCCCACTCCCGGGGAGAAATCCACTATCACAACCGGGTTTTCTACGCTTACCCGAATAACGTTTACAACCACACTATGTCGGTTTTCAACGATCACCGATCAACGTTCACTCCTCACACTCGGTTTTCTAGTTCACCGAAAACTTCACAACACACTCGGTTTTCTAGCTTATCGAAAACCTTACAACACTCTCAATGTAACAAGTATAAATTTATTCTCTACAATAGATGAGAACTCAATTAAGCATAACTCAATGTTATAATCTCTCACAATCCTAATATACTATGTATGCAAATACAATAAGCTTAAAGTGGGTGTGTGTAACAATAAGATATAGTAAAACAAAACTAAATTCAAATATAAAATCTAGCTTAAGAACAATGATAATCAAACAAGTATATAAATGTAAAGCTAGAGTTTGAGTTTAGAAAACTTCTCAATTGATAACAAGAGATGGAAGGATGATAGTTGGAAGCTCAAACTTCAAAAGATAATCTCCTCAAGCTCTTGTGGAATTGATTCACAAAACCGAAACACTCAAATGCTTAAAATCTTCTTAAAACAAACTTAAACACTAAACAAGTTTAAACCCTTGTTTAAAAATTTCTTGGATCCATTTAATGAGAACAGCAATGGGGTATTTATAACCACTCAAAATCTCAGCAAAAACCCTAAGCAAATGACAAAAACAGTCCCAAAAAAACAGCTCAAAAAATAGCCGTTGGAGTTAACGGTCAAATCGGCGATCGACCGTGGAAAACTCGCGGTCGACCGCGAGCAGCTCAGAAACAGGGAAAAACTTCCAGAGACCTTGGCGGTCGACCGTGGTGGTCGACCATGGGAAAATTTGAACTGACGGTTGACCACGGCGGCCGACCATGGAAGTTTCTGCTACCCACGACGGAATAAAACTCAGGCGTGGTCGACCGTGGCGGTTGACCGTGAACTGATACATGAAAAACAAATTTTGAAAAACTGTTTGCTGATTTTAAAACACTGTTTAAAAATATCAAATAAATTCCAAAAAATATAAAAGTTTGGGGAATGGTCCAAAACATGAAAATATAAACACATGAGTTTGATGTTTTGACCTAAACCAACTTTTGAAACTTTATAAAGTGATTATGTAGACTTAATAAAATATGTATATGATTATTGTTAAGTCCAAATACTAAGAATACAATATTTTTACAAATATAATAGAAAATGAAACATATGAGTATGATATGAAAATACATTTGTTTCATATCTAAGTAGATAAACCAAATCACAATAATAAATATGAAATATGTAATTTCATATTTGTAAACATGGAAACCCAAAACCATGCATGTATATATATAACTATATATATACATAGAAACCAAAACATATATGTATATATATATATAACTATATATATACAAAACCAAAATGTGTATGTGTGTATATGATTGAGCTTAAAGTACTAACACACATAATATAAAACCTAAACTAGTTACCCAAGCCGATCTTGATCTTCAATAAGCTTGACTTGGTACACTATGCGGATGAAGCTTGAACTTGATCTTTAACTTGAATTGTACGTTGCTTCATTCTACAATTCCACCAACCTCCTCTTGATATCATCGTTGAAGTGCTATTCCATCCATCCTCCAACTCGTTGTTTACCTAGAATAAATACGAAAATACAAACACTAGACAAACAACATTAGATGTAAATTGTTTGTTAAACATCATCAAAACAAGAAGACCAACATGAGTTTGATGTTTTGACCTAAACCAACTTTTGAAACTTTATAAAATGATTATGTAGACTTAATAAAATATGTATATGATTATTGTTAAGTCCAAATACTAAGAATACAATATTTTTACAAATACAATAGAAAATGAAACATATGAGTATGTATATAAAAATACATTTGTTTCATATCTAAGTAGATAAACCAAATCACAATAATAAATATGAAATATGTAATTTCATATTTGTAAACATGAAAACCCAAAACCATGCATGTATATATATAACTATATATATACATAGAAACCAAAACATATATGTATATATATATATATATATATAACTATATATATACAAAACCAAAATGTGTATGTGTGTATATGATTGAGCTTAAAGTACTAACACACATAATATAAAACCTAAACTAGTTACCCAAGCCGATCTTGATCTTCAATAAGCTTGACTTAGTACACTATGCGGATGAAGCTTGAACTTGATCTTTAACTTGAATTGTACGTTGCTTCAATCTACAATTCCGCCAACCTCCTCTTGATATCATCGTTGAAGTGCTATTCCATCCATCCTCCAACTCGTTGTTTGCCTAGAATAAATACGAAAACACAAACACTAGACAAACAACATTAGATGTAAATTGTTTGTTAAACATCATCAAAACAAGAAGACCAACATCGAGCACCCCAATAACGAGCAAACGCCCCCTCCTCCAAATCATCAACGAGTGAATGGATCCAAGTCAAAAGAATCCATTCAACTCTGGAGGAACGAATTCAGAAGCACTACGTACTTGCGCACGCACGAATTCTTATGCAAAAGGCATAAAAGATGCAGAAGGACGTAGCCAAGAAACAATCCAGGCTGCATCAAATTTGGAGGCCAAAATCCGAAACAGCGGCCGAAAAGATCGAAAAATACGGGTCACTCAGATCCGACCCTCCTGCTCGCGAGTTACCCAAATCCGACCCTCCAAGTCGCGGGTCACCCGGATCCGGCCTTCCAACCCGTAGTTCACTCAAGTTTGACCTCCTACACCTATTTCATCGATCCCTTCGAGTTACGCACCTCCGGTGGAACACCGCAAAAGCATGGATTTGTCCCGATTTAAGATGAAAATCATGGAGCGTCTTGGTCCTTCGCACGCGGGTCGAGGCAAAACCCCGGTTAAGGAACACTTGGGACCGTTGAAGGAACCCCGAGCAAACATCCAGATTAGGGGTCGTACGCGACCTCCTAACAAGTTGATTCCTGTAACCGCCCGCTTAGGGGTGCGTATAGAAGGCCTGGCGCCCATTAAGATTTTACCCTCAGAAAAGTGTGATTCTAAACGTGTGACTCCTGCAGACGTCAACAAGGAGTTGTTTACTCAGAAGAAAACGCATCAAAGAGACAAATGCGTTGTACCCAAGGATTCATGTAAATAGACGATAGGTTGCTCCGACGGCAACGTCGATGAGTTGTACTATCGGGCTGGGGGTACGAACAAATCTCGAAAGAGAAGTACCCAGGAAGCGGATCCTTACTATCTGTGCGCCAAGATTATCAGGGCAGTCTTATCAGCGTGTAGCTACCCTAAGACCGCTCTGCAAAGGGTCTTGATATTCGAGAGGATCTCCGACGGAATGACCAAGTACAACCAAAGCGTTTCTGCAAGAAACAATCAGCTGTTCGTGATATGAGTTGCCGTGCGAGCACCTTTGATTGTTGAATTATCAAAGGTGGGTTGAGAAGAGGATGACAGAAACACAAGCACAATTCAGTATATGGCGAAGGAAAATACCTTCTCTAGATTATGAAGAATCAACTATTATAAATCTCTCCCTCACTAGAATCGAGAACAACCTCTCAATCCTCTCTAAACTCTAATTTTTCTTGATTAGAATCTCTCTCTGAATCTATATGATCCTATCTAAGATTTAAATATCTAAACCCTAATCCTTTAATTAGGATCTCACTTAGACCTAAAACCCTTTAGATCTACATCTTGGCCTCTCACCTCCTGTTTAGAACCCTAAACAGTCCCTATTTATAGGGTTTACAACGTGGTGGCAATCTGGTAAACAATCAAAACCAAACCCAACTAGGATTCCTTCCAAACAGAAACCATGTCTGTCCAGGAAACCTCGATGAGTCGACTCATGACTGCATATGAGTCGACTCATAACCTCATATGAGTCAACTCATAACTGATGAGTCGACTGGTCAAAGACTTTTTGCTAACAGGGCTTGAGTTCTTGAGTCGACTCATGACAGGCATGAGTCGACTCAACCTAATGAGTCGACCCATGTACATGTATGAGTCGACTCACAGGCTAAAAGCTGGATTCTTCAAATCTGCTGCTCATCATTTTGTTCTATGCTTCCACCTGCGTTCCACCGTGTCGCTTCACGCCACTATTCTCAAGATATCATGAGAATCACCTATCCTCAAGCTCCCATGAGGATCGCCTTTCCGAAGAGAAGATACACCTGTATCAGTTTGAGATGACAAATTCCTAGAAGTTACCATCAATATGGTCAATAAGGGAAAATCCCTGATTGTTTCAAGTGGTTCTAGCCCCGACTTTTCTCCAAGAAGAAGAGTTAATTTGGTAATAGCTCGACTGATGTCTAGACTCCAGCTGGAAGCGGTCAGACCTGAATAATCTGCAGTCACAGTTAATATGGCTGGGAGGGGAAAGTCGACTTGACCTTCTAGTTCTGATCCACTCATATCTCATCATCTAACCCGGTTGCGATCGGGAACCATTAGACAAAGAGATTATCAACGAATGCAGAGGAGGTTATTCTCAAATGATGAAGCATCAGATGCCAACTCTGTAGTCACTTCTGACAAAATGATATCTAGCCCAGGGGAATCCCGCGAAGTGTTTATGATTAACACCAAGGAAGTAGCCAAAATGGTTGATGATGCCTTGGCCAAGCAAAAAGAGAACTTCAAGTTCGAAATAGAAATGGCTATGCGGCGGATGAGGGAAGAACATGACCAACAAATCCGAGCTTTGTCGAATCAACTTGGTGAATCCAGCCGTCGTAACGTTGCTAACCATGCAAATAGCGATTCAGATGTGGATGAACGCCTCAATGCTGATAACCCTCCTGTTGACCAAAACATTGGGAGTGACTCCACTAAAAATAACAATGTTGGGGGTGGTTCCACCGAAGATAATAATGCCGGGGGTGGCCTCGTTATTACTCTTTCAAATCGTCCAAGGTCCGATACGAGCGAGGATGAGAAAATGAAAGATCTCGAGAGAAAAATCAATGATCTAATGTCTGTTCGGGAGGTGAAAAGGACCGGCATTCCATGTCCCTATCCAAGAGAGTGGGATTCAATAGCATACCCGACGAAGTTCAACCTGATAAACTTTACGCTGTTCGACGGGAAGGGTTCGTCCACTCAACATATTATTTATTTCAAGTCCCACTTGGGCATGATCTCCGACAATGAAGCCTTGATGGTTCGGTCATTCGTTAGCACCCTTCGTGGGCCCGCCTTTGATTAGTACCGCCGTCTCAAGTTTGGAAGCATCAATAACTAGGACAACCTGGAGAACTTGTTCCTCACTCACTTTTTTGATGATGACATCGAGGTGTCAATCAGGATACTCTTCGATGAGAAGCAAAAAGACGACGAGACGATTGACGACTTCGTCAAGCACTTCCGAAATAAAGCGAGGAACTACTGAGATCCGATCACAGAGGACTTCATCCTCCAAACCTATCACAACAACCTCTCTTTAGACATGTTAGAAGTTATAAGAGTAGCACCGTCCAACAACTAGAAAGAGTTGAAGGTGCACGGAGAGCGGGCCGAACGCTTCCTCAAAAGGAAGAAGACTGAAAGAAGCCAGCAGTCAATGCCTGTGGTTGCTGGTGATAATAATCAGACGTCTCAACAACAACCTCAAAAGCAGCAAATAACTCCAGATCCGAGACTCCAAAAAGAGTACTCTTTCAAAGATTAGGAAGTTCCAGATATTTTCGAGTACCTCCTGACTAACGGTGAGATTGAGTTACCACCTATTAAAGATCAGGAGGGAATTAAGAGGATTACAGACCCAAATTATTGTACGTATCATAGGAGGGTTCCCCATCCTACTGAGTTTTGTTTCGGTCTAAAGAACAACATTCAAGCTTTAATCGACTCTGGCGCCGTAAAGCTAGAATAAGCCAAATGACGGCGCTAAACTCCGAAGAGTATACGAGTATAAACTGCTTCTCAATTACTCCAACGGGTATATGAGTCTAAACTGCTTCCTTTCTTTCACGGGAAGTTCCTAGAGAATCTTATATTCTTAAGGATAACCCTGTTCGCGGTGAAAATCGTTGCTTTCTTCATTGATTCCATTGCTATTTCAAATAACTGTTTTTCGGTTACAAAGATCCGGTCTTTTTATAAGATCCGGTTACAATGAAAATCAAATAAAAGAAAAGAAAAATTACAATTTTTTCTCCTTGTTTGTCGAACAAATCACGAGCTCCTGTTTTACGGTCGCTCGCTTGCGTGGGTTCTTCGCCTACGTCGGGGTTTATCCGTTGACCACCGCGAGATCTAGATCCGGTCGGATCTACGTAGTACGACGGGTATTATTTCACCAAGGAAATAATAGCTGGGGGGGATTAGTTCACCAAGGAAATAATCGCCCTATTCTCGGGATCAAAGACCAAGCTTTGATCCGGAGTATGCCTGCGTAGATCTGAGATCCGGTTCCTCTCGAACTCTTGCCTTATTTGGCGTCGACGATCGCTGAGCACCGGATCTGGATGAGCAAGTCTTCAAAGTCCCAAAGTTTGAATCTTTTTTAGATCTGAGCTTCGAATCCAGCAGAGCTTCGCCTCCAAAATTTCCAACCCTTGACAAATGAACACCCCTAGCCTATTTATAGGCACCCAGATCGCCGCATGGGCACAGAGCCACCATGAGGTGGCTCGGAGGCCGAGCCACCCATTTTAGGGTGGCTCGGCCACCGAGCTACCCATGGGTGGCTCGGCCACCGAACCACCCTTGGGCGGCTCGGCTATGGCCGAGCCACCTTGGGGTGGCTCGGCCACCGAGCTACCTTCGAGTGACTAGGTTTTGGCCTGGTCTCTTTTGGTGTTGGTTTTTCTGCCGTTGCATCCGTTTTCCGGTTCTGTGGTTGATTTGTTCAGACTTGATTCATTGACCTAATTTGGCAGTAAATCCGGATCCTGATTTGGCAGTAAATCCGCTTCTGAGTTTGAGTCCGAAACTGATCTTGATTCGATATTGATTCGTTCAAGTCCGCTCTTGGTTGGATGACTCGTTGATTCCTCAACCCGTTAGCTTGATTCCGCACGCGAGTGGATTTATTCCGTTGTTTGCGCGCGGTTCGTTAGCCTTATAGCCTCGTTAATCCGCTTCGTCGCGTGTCACTTGGCTTCAGTGTTGTGGACTAGCAATCGTGTTTGGATACGTCGCCCGATGGTTGGTTCGACGTCGTCGAGCTGTGTTAAGGGACCTATAGGCAGTTTTATACGCCTACAGATACCCCCTCTAAAGTATTTCAGCCTCGTTCTTTTATAGAAGAGTCTGGAATACTTTGGATATGATTGTCCTATCCTTCAATTGGTTATGACGGGATATCTGGAATGGCTTCTATTCTTGATTCCTTCAGTCCTCCAGGCTATTCGGTGCTTTGTCGAACATCTGTAAGGGTTCCGGTGCTGCATTTATTGTCTGACCGCCTGTCGGAATTTTGAACTTGAAGTCGGTTCTCGATTTCCTGACTTTTTAGCTCGAGTTTGCTGACCATCGATTATCGGTGTTGAATCATCATTTATAACGCGTTGTCTGGCGTTTGAGCTTCCTTTTGACGCGTTGTCCGGCGTCCAAGCTTCATTGCGACGTGTTCTTCGGCATCCAGGCTTCGCTGTGACGCGTTGTCCGGCGTCCGACATAGTTTATACTCGTACGTTTTCTGGAGTATACGCAGTTTAAGCTCTTAAGGAATTGAAGCGTGGCAGATACATGAGTCACGAGACCAATCTATAGAATTAATGCGTCAATGACTCGTATTTATAGAATTTTTGGCAAATTCTCAGCCATCAACGTGTTTGATAAGCCTTTACCGACTACCGTTTGAGTCGGGCTAGCATGCGGATTGTCTAAATCCGTTCCGCATGTGACGTTAAGCTAAAAGAGTTAACCCTTTTAGTGCTACGATATTGAATATGTAGACTTCGTCTTTCTCCTGTGAAAAGACTAAACAGCAACGTGTATGAGACGTTGACTTAGGATTTTTAGCAAATCCTCAGCCTTCAACGGATTTGATGTGCTCTTACCGATTGCCGTTTGAATCGGGCTTACATGCGGATTGTTTTAATCCGTTCCGCATGTGACGTTGTGCTAAAGGAATGAACTCCCTTAGACTTTGTGCTATGATGTTGAATACATAGGCTTTACCATTTGTTACGGGAATAAGCTACCCGGCGACGCGTGTTAGGCGTTGACTTTAGGATTTTTGGCTAACCCCCAGCCTTCAACATATTTGATTAGCCTTTACCGACTACCGTTTGAGTCGGGCTAGCATGCGGATTGTCTAAATCCGTTCCGCATGTAACGTTGTGCTAAGAGAGTGAATCCTCTAAGACTTTGTGCTACGACCTCGAATACGTAGACTTCGCCATTGTTACGAGAATAGGCTACCCGACAACGTGCATTAGACGCTGACTCATCCTTACTTAGGTTTCAGGATAAGATACCCCAGAATCGAACTCTGGTGTCTTTTTCTACGGATAAAGACTAAACCGGCGACGCGTGTTAGGCGTCGGCATATCCTTTTTTAGGATTCAGGATGAAATTCCCCATGCGTGTAAGGTATGGATTTTGGTGTTATTAATAACAACCTGCCACAATGTTGAATATGTGGGTGGGTGTTCTTTTTAACGGTTAAGAACTAACCGGCAGCGCGGGTTAGGCGCAGACTTATCCTTGCTTAGGTTTCAGGATAGAATACCCCAGAATCGGACTCTGGTGTCTTTTTCTACAGAGAAAGACTAAACCGGTAGCGCGTGTTAGACGCAGACTTATCTCTGCTTAGGATTCGGGATAAACTTCCTAGGATGAATCCTAGATTGATGAATTCTTGGAAAAGGTTGATGTGGGAAAGGAAGAATTTTATATTCTATTTCCCGGACAAGGAAGGGAGAATTTTATATTCTATTCCTTGATTCTGGAAAGGAAGAATTTTATATTCTATTTTCAGTACAAGAAAGAAACTAGAAGTGGGATCTCCACTCCGAGAATCCGGAAGATCTAAATAAGTTTACCTTTTATAGGATCGGTTATCTAGATGGGTTTTTCGTTTATCGAAATGAAATTTTAACTTTGGTTATAACCATGAAGAGGTTTAACCAAAGAGAAAAGAGGAGAGCTCTTTCGTTTATCGAAAAGAGGCTCTGAATTAAAAGTGGACCTCTTGTTCGTGGAAAGAATCAAGAGAGGAATTTGTTGGTGGCTTGGACCAGAAAGACACTTTTGGTGGACTCACTGTCAATTGAAATTGATCAGTGAGGGATTTTAGAGGTGAAAATGATTTTGGGTTATCCTCTAGAATATTAAGTGTAATATTCTTCAAGGAACTTCCCGATAAATGGGTTATCCTGAATGTACTAGGGATAGTACTTTTTCAGGAACTTTCCATTTATTGGCATTAATTGTCTGACGCCCTCTAGTGAAATTAGGCGATATGCGCCATTTGAGTAGACTGTGTCTATCACAAATGGCCCTTCCCATTTGGGTTCGAATTTACCTTTCTTCTTAGAGTTGAGGATTATCGGTCGGCGAGCAGCGAGGACCAGATCTCCTTCCTTGAAGCTTCTTTGTCGGACTCTCTTGTTAAAAGCCCTAGATATCCTGGCTTGATAAAACTCGATGTGTTGTTGAGCTTCCAAACGCCTCTCATCCAACATCTCGAGTTCTCTGAGACGTTTCTGATGTTGTTCTTCTGTCGTCATCTTCGTTGCAAGCGCGATCCGAAGGGACGGGATTTGGATTTCCAACGGTAGCACAGCTTCACATCCGTATACCAACGAATATGGGGCAGCTCCCGTAGGTGTGCGTATGGTGGTACGATAAGCCCAGAATGCTTCGCCAAGTTTATCGTCCCAATCTCGTTTATTGGTCTTCACGAGCTTTGACAGGATCTTGATGATCATCTTGTTAAAAGCCTCAGCTAATCCGTTCGCAGCGGGGTAATAAGCTATCGACGAAACATCTTGAATCTTGAACTTGTCACAGAACCTGACAAAAGCGTTACTTATGAACTGCGGACCATTGTCATGAATGATCCGTCTCGGCACTCCGTGTCAGTATATGGCATGATGCTTGATGAAATTGATGATGTTGTTCGTCTTCACTTCTTTAAGCGGAATTGTTTCAGCCCACTTTGAAAAGTAGTCTGTGATTGCGAGAATGAATCGATCACCTTTGACTGAAGGGGGAAAAATAGGACCGACAATGTCCATACCCCATGTCTCGAATGGCCAGGATGTGGTTGACGTGTGTAACCGCTCCGGTGGTTGGTGCATATAATTTGCGTGCACTTGACAGGCGTGACATCCTCGTGCGTATTCGATTGCGTCACGTACCATTGTTGGCCAAAAATATCACATTCTTCTGATTCGATCATACAGCTTGGGACCAGGTTGATGCGCACCGCATTCTCCTTCGTGTGCTTCCTTATGAACTTCTTCTGCTTCTTCGTTCGAAAGGCATCGGAGTAGCAAATCATCATACCGCCGACGGTATAATGTACGGGTCTCGGTATTATAGAAGAACCTTGGTGCTCTTTGGCGGATTGATTCCCTTTCTTTTACATCCTCTGGCAAAATACCATATTGGACGTAGTCAATGATAGGAAAACGCCAATCTCGGGACTCAGACCCGATTTGAGTTGAGTTCACCTCCTTGGCGTTTATGTTTCTATCATCTTCCTCTTCGATATCCATATTGTATATGGGTACGCAGAGTTTATGTGATCTTACTATGACTAGCAGTTCAGTTTCAGGTGGCTACGTAAGTGATATCGCTAGTGCTCCCAGTGCATCCGCATAAGTGTTCTGGAGACGAGGTATGTATTCAATAAAAAATTCTTCGAAAGAATCTGCCATTTTGACGGCCTCCTGGTGGTATGGGATCAGGTCTTGGTTCCTGACTTCATACTCTCCACGGACTTGGTTGACTATCAATTGAGAATCTCCAAAAGATTCGAGATATTCGACCCCCAGCTCCTTGGCGAAACTGAGTACAATAAGAAGCGCGTTATACTCAGCTACATTATTGGAACATGGATCTGTCAGTGAATAAGCCCGAGGCATCACATGTTTTCCCGGGGAAACTAAAACAACTCCGACTCCGGAGGAGACTTTAGAACATCCAGGGGTTATTGCCACATTAGCTGCTCTTGAAGCACCATCGAAGTACAATTGACATACTTGTTGATGCGACGTGGTGTTAACCTCGTGGGTTTCATCCGACAAATCATCATATACTTCTGCCGTATCCGTTGTCGGGCTTGCTGCCAAGAGATCACAAATCGCTTGTCCTTTGACCGACTTTTGCTGTTTGAAGTGCAAATCATACTGGGACAAGAGAAGGGCCCATTTCGCTAACCGCCAATTCATCGAACCCGGTTGCGTCATAAATACCCGTATTGGATTAACGTTAGAGATAACATAAATCGTCTGTCCGACCAAGTAATGCCGCATCTTTTGTACTGCGAATACCAATACGAGACATTCCTTCTTAATCATCGGATATCGGGACTTGGCGCCTACCAAAGTCCGACTTAGATAATAAACTGCCTGTTCGTGACCATTATCATCGTCTTGTGCTAATAAAGCACTTATCGAATGGTTCATCGCCTTGATGTAAATCAAGAACGGTTTACCTGATTTTGGTGCGACAAGAACAGGAGGGTTCATCAGATATGTCTTGATATCTTCGAGTGCTTTTTAGCAGGCGTCGTCCCAAATAAATGACACACTTTCTTGTTTAACTTAGAGAATGGTTGGCACTTCCCAGAAAGATTTGAGATGAACCGCCGGATGTAAGCTAAACGCCCTTGCAATCCTCTGAGGTCTCTTAGATTTCTCGGGGGCTGCAATTCATGTATCGCCTTCACCTTGTCAGGGTCGATATGTATACCTTTAGTGGTGATAACGAATCCAAGGAATTTTCCGCTGGACATTCCAAGGAAGGATTTAGTGGGATTCATCTTCAATTGATGGCTCCGCATGAGATCGAACATCGTCTTCAAGTCCTTGATGTGATCTTCTTTGTTGCGGCTTTTCACAACCAAATCATCAACGTAGCACTCGACCGTTTTCCTGAGGTGCTTTTGGAAAATCTTAGTCATCGCTCGTTGGTACGTGGCGCCTGCATTCTTTAGACCGAAAGGCATCACCGTATAGCAGAAGACACCGAGGGGTGTTCTGAACGCTGTATGCTTCTCGTCATCCGGGTGCATCTTGATTTGGTTATATCCTGAAAAGCCGTCCATAAAGGACATTCTCTCAAATCCGCATGTATTATCGATAATGACATCCGTAATTGGGAGAGGGAAGTCGTCTTTTCGACATGCCGCGTTCAGGTTCCTGAAATCGATGCAAATCCTGATTTTACCGTTCTTCTTCATGACTGGAACAATATTGGCAAGCCAGTCTGGATGTTCCTCCTCTCGGATAAATCCTGAGTCGATCAATTTCCTAACCTCTGCCTCGATGTCTTCCATAATCTGCGGATGAAACCGTCTCTGCTGTTGTTTGACAGGTTTAGCATCCGACTTGATATCGAGGTGATGTACTGCCACATTGGGGTCGAGCCCTGGCATGTCTTCATAGTTCCAAGCGAAGACGTCGATATATTCCCTTATGAGAGCAACTAATTCCTCCTTCCGTTTGGGGGAAGACTATCGCTGATGAATATGGGCTTTAGGTTGGCTTCATCGCCCATATTAATTTGGATTATTTTGTCTTCAGTGGGGGTTCCCTCTGTTCAAACCTATCGCCGTACTGCATGTTCAGGTGATGAACCCATGGGTCATCCCACGTTGGCATTTGATCGTCGTCCTCCATTGTGGATGGATCAGCTGTAGTCATGTTCGACATTAGGGCTTTGAATGCTTCTCCCAGACTTGTATCGGAATCCCATGCCGAGGAATCTGATGAGTACCCATTTTTACCTTTGTTAGCAATTTGATCGATGATTTGCCAACAACATTCGTCATCAGATGAGGATGCATAGCCTAAACCTCGCCTAAACTTATAATAATCATCCGGTTTCCCTTTTGGTACGTATGCTGCTTTGGTTGGAATACGGGGACCTCGGTCGAAGTATAAACCTTCTCCGAGTGTGAAATCATATCCCTGTTTTTCCATGAGCTTGCGCGCTTCCGGACTATACTTAGATAAATGTTGACCAGGTTTGTCATCATTCTCATCTTCTCTTAGGAAATGATCTAGCAACGGAAGATTTTCTCCTTTACCGTAAACCACTTCTTTCTCGCCTCCTACTTTGGCAGGAACGATCAGGGTTGTTCCGAAAGAATGCTGGAGGTGTTTCTTTGTTACATAAGACGATCTGAGCGGCGTATACAAATCAGGATTATCATATAATCCCTTTATCGCATCATCAAGAGACAGTGAGTACTCTAAATCATCTTTTATTTCAATATTGGCAAGTTGCCAGTTACAACTGCCATCTGACGATTGTTCATCGTCAAGATTGATTACAAAGGGTACAATGTCATTTAAAACAAAACCACCATTGTAATCGAATCCGGCTTCGGAATCAGCTTCTTCTCCGCTGTCCGTGCCTTGGACCGATGGTTCCGTATCGGATTCGTTACCATAAAGGAGAGAATCAGTGAAATAATTCTCAAACCCTTTAAATGGTTGCTTATCCGCGACCACCGTCCTGACCCTTCCATCAGTGTCGACATATTTCAGATACTGATGTAGGGTGGAGGGAACTATAACATTACTATGGATTCAAGGCCGACCCAGTAGTAAGTTATATGATGTCTCGGCATCAATCACGTAGCACGTGACCTCCGTCTTCAGATCACCCATCTGACACTTTATTCGAATCTTTCCCAAAGGCCTCGACCCACTGGTGTTGAATCTGTAGATAACGGTGCCTGTGGACGCCAATTTGCTGACTTGAATGCCAAGACTATGCATCAGGCGAAGCGGCATAATGCTCACAGCGGAACCCGGATCCACTTGGATTTGGTTGACTTCGCTGGAGCCAATGTACCCGATGAAGTATAGGGGTCGATCATGATTCGAATTCTTCGTCTGCATGTCCTCTTTGGTGAAGGTAATGCAAGGAAGGTTCTTAGCCGCTACGTTGCATTGTTGAGCTAACAGTTCTGACCCTTCAGGTGCCGGCTTGATCCGAGTGAGGAACGCTTCTGAATCGGCCAAGGCCTCTTGTAAGGCTTCCCTGGTCTCCTTAGATAACCTGATAATCATATTTTATTATAATTTTATACCCTCATTATCTATTTTATATGAATAAATATACCACTAATAATTGTTTTTTATCTTTAATTACAGGTTAATGAAGAATAATTCTCAACTTCCCATCTCTCAATAAAAACCCATTGATTAAATGAAGAAATGATGCAAGAAGCCAAAGTAAAATTTTCGAATTTGTGAAGGCCCAAAGCAGAAAGATTACACCACGGGAAGAGTTGATTTTAGTTGCAATGTGGACTTATTAAAGTTACAAGTTAATGACCGGACTTATTTGCAAATGAAATGTGGACCGGACTGTGGACTGGCTTGTGATTTTCAAAACCAAAATAATACTTGCTGCTGGATTTTCACAAATGAAGTGCATGGGCCGGTTGCTCATTTAACAAATGAAGTGTGGATTGCATTG
>BQKN01050790.1:1183-15590 GCA_022839385.1 Asparagus kiusianus | reverse complement strand
TGTAACAGATATCAAAGCAATGAAAACATCAACTTTTGACGGAAACAAGCTGGCGACCACAGTGGGAGCCAACGATCTCGCCGCCGAGATCGTCGTGACGCAACCGGCCTTCAAGATCCGGGTGAATGAAGAGATCGAATACGAATTCGATCAGAAGAAGTTCGAAGAGTACCTCTCCTCCTCCTCCTCCAGATCCGCCTCTCCACATCGGCGTAGGAAGAACCCATCTCCAAAAAGGGCTTGCGGGATCTCCAACTCCTCAATTCAAGACCCCACCGTCGCTGCTGCTACACTTGCACCACACAACGGCCTTGCGTCGATCAGTGTGGTCAAGAACGTAGATCCAACAGCACCAAAGGCAACGGGTGATGCTGCTCCAACTCCATCAAAGAGGGCGATCCAAAGACGCCGCCAACGCCTCGCTCAACAGCTCGCCAGGGCTAAGGAGTCGAAGGATGGAGTGCGCTATGCAGAGGATCTGAAGTCGAGGCAGCGACAAGAGCAACGGCAAGCAATCAACCTCCCCTCCAAATCAGAAGCAAACGAGTGGATCCGAGTCAAAAGGAACCGCTCCACGCTCGAGGAGCGAATCAAGAAGCGCCGTGCCCTACTCGCACAAGCCCGGCTCCTCCTGAAGAAGGCAGAGGAGATGCATCAAGAAGCGGTGGTCAAAACACCGTCCACAAGCAAAATGGTGTGGGTACGCAAAACAAACCCAACACCTCAAACCAAGAAGGGTGAGGCCATCGCCCAAAGTTCAGCCAAACCAGAGTCTGCTCCTCCTGTACCGGCACCCTTAACAGGGCCAGGTAAAAAAGGGGATCATTCAAGATCCCAGGTTCCTTTGACGAGTCGCCTCGGTCCCTTACCGGAGAACCGAGGAAGATTACCCGTCAAAGAACGGCTGGGACCATTGAAAGGTCCCCAAACTAAAAATCAGACTGGGGGTGGAATCAATCCCCCCAAGAATATTGACAAAGGGAAAGCCCCTGTTACCGACCGCACTGAATTGCGAGTCGAGCTGAAAGAGCCCGTTCGATTTCTACGCTCTCAAAAGCGTAAAATTGAACGGGCCACTCTTAAAAAATCTAACCAATTTTTGCATTCCCAAAAGGAAACACACTCGTCTGAGGATGAGCGTGTTATACCGAGGGACATCCACCAGCACTCCGTAGGTTGCTCCAGCTATCAAGCTGATGAGCTGTACTACAGGGCTGGGGGTGTGGAAAAATCTCGAAAGAGGTACATGCAGGATATGGAGTCCCACTGCCCATGTGCCAACATTATCAAGGCAGTGCTGTCCGAGTGTTGCTGTGCACAAACCCCAACAAGAATCTCGGTGTTCGAGAGACTCTCCAAGCCGAAGCGTTTCCACAAGAAGAAATCGCTCCGCCGAGAGGATGAATACTCGAAAGTGTCAGTCAACATGACCGGCAGAGGGGGATCAACACCACGTCTTAACTTGGAGCAGCTTGCCGAGGCATCCCGATGCATGACGTGGTTACGGTCGGGAACCATCAAACGAAGCACTTACCCAAGGGTACACAAGGGACTTTCCCTAGAAGAGGAGGAATCCGATGCTGATTCTGATACCTGCTCCGCCGTCGCATCCGATGACACAACTTCAAGTGCAGGCCGACCTTATGAATCGCTCATGATCAGCGCCGAACAAGTGTCGAAGATACTTGAAGAAGCCCTGGCCAAGCAAAAGGAGAGCTTCAAATTTGAAATGGAGATGGCCATGCAGCGAATGAGGGAGATGCACGATCAACAGATCGCGGCGATGACGGCTCACCAAGGAGAACCGAGTCAACGCAATCCAGAGGAGCATGAACGGGAAGGGGATAATGTCAACGTCCCTCCTGTCAACACCAGCAACGGGGGTGGTCCCGCAGAAGATAATGCCCAAGAGGACCACGCCCCCTCTCCCAGAAGCCACTCGAAGACCGAGACAATTGAGGACAGGAAGATGAAAGACCTGGAGAGCAAGATCAATGCATTGATGAATGCTCAGGAGGTAAAAAGATCCGGTATACCCTGCCCATATCCGAGGGAGTGGGAATCGATCCCATATCCGGCAAAGTTTAATTTAATTAACTTTACGCCGTTTGATGGGAAGGGTTCCCCTACCCAACATTTAATCTATTTCAAGTCTCATTTAGGAATTATTTCCGGAAATGAGCCCCTCATGGTGCGGTCATTCGTCGGCACTCTTCGCGGAGCTGCCTTCGATTGGTATCGCCGTCTCAAGCCTGGAAGTATCAATGGCTGGGATGACATGGAGGACATGTTCCTAACAAACTTCTTTGATGACGATACCGAAGTTTCAATCGGCACGCTGTTCGATGAAAAGCAAAAGAACGGCGAGACGGTTGAAAACTTCGTGAAAAGGTTCCGGAACAAAGCTATGAATTGCAGGGATCCGGTCAGCGAGGATTTCATCCTTGAGACTTGCCACAACAACCTTACGCTCGACATCCTCGAAGCCATGGGAATGGCGCCCTCCAAAACCTGGAAGGATTTGAAGATGAGAGGAGAGCGAGCCGAACGATTCCTCAAGAGGAAGAAAGCGGAGAGAGGGCAAATTCCCAACAATACCCCGCAACCAAATTTTACCCCCAAGGGTAAAGGGAAGGCGCATGCGAATGCGGTGGTCGCAAATCAAGTCTTTGAAGTACAAGCACAACCGCAACAGCCGCAGCAGCCGCAGCAGCCACAGCAGCAGCAACAGAGGGCGCCTCAACAACCCAGGTGGCAACAACAGCCCCAGAAGCAAAAGGTTGGGGAGCCAAGATTCCCAAAAGTCTACTCATTCAAAGAGGATGAAATCCCGGGTATTTTCAAATACCTCGTGGAGAACAACAAGATCAAGCTGCCGCCAATTCAGGATCAGGAAGATGCCAAGAGGGTCAACGATCCAAAATATTGCGCATTCCACAGAGCAGTGCACCATCCTACCAAGGTGTGCTACGCTCTCAAGGACAAGATTCAGGCCCTGATCGATGTTGGGGTCATCACTATGAAACAGCCCAAAGAGAAGAAGGTGGGTGCGAACACCGTATCCATTAGCTTTGGATCTGTTCCCTCGAGTTGGTTCCAACACGAGTCAGTGATCAAAGCGGCGGTGAAGACAGTGAACGATGATCCACACCAGCAGCGCCAGAAAGGGCTTGTGCCACACACAGCCCCAAATGGCGAGATCTTGTGGGTTCATCCGGACTTGATCGCAGATGAACAGTGGGTCGGGACCTCTTCCACAAAGAACAAGAAGAAGTCGAAGAGGAAGGGCAAAACATGCTACGGTGCTTCTGCCATACCAGGGGTGGATGATGACAAAATCCCGACCTTCCCACTTTCTGAGGATGAGCAGGAAGCCTTTGCAACTCGAAGCGGGAACGAATATCACTTCAAGTATCCGGAGGCCACTGAGCAATTGGGTACCAAAACCCCACCTTCTAAGACATTGGCGGAGTTGGGAATTTCAGCAATTCCCCCAACACCTGCGGTGGCTACGGAGAAAATCCCGCAGAAGGATAAGGGAAAAGAGCCTGTACGTCAAGAAACTCAGAACCCGAGGCCGTCTCGATTCAATAATCCAATTGGACGAGACAAACCGGGGAATGCAAGCTCTCCACCTCACTTCGACATTATGGCGCAATTGGCCAACATCCCGGCTCGCATAACCCTGTACGAGTTGCTGCGGTTGTCAAAGGATACACGGAAAGCGCTACAAGAAGCCTTGAGTGATTCCGAAGCCTTCTTGACTCGGATCAAGCCATCTTCTGAAGAACCGGAGTCGTCAGCTCAACAATGCAATCTGGCGGCACATCACTTTCCCTGCATCTCTTTCACCAAAGAAGACATGCAGACAAAGAACTCCAATCATGATAGGCCGTTGTACTTCACCGGGCATATTGGCTCCAGCGTTGTCAACCGGATCCAAGTCGATCCGGGTTCCGCTGTGAGCATCATGCCATTCCGATTGATGCATCATCTCGGAATCCCGACTAGCAAATTAGCGTCCACTGGCACGACGATTTACGGATTCAACACCAGCGGGTCCAAACCCTTGGGGAAGATCCGAATTAAGTGCCAGATCGGGGATTTGAAGTCGGAGGTCACATGCTATGTGATTGACGCGGAAACCTCCTATAATTTACTGTTGGGTCGGCCTTGGATCCACGGTAACCTTATAGTCCCGTCAACTCTGCATCAGTGCTTCAAATATGTGGGCACAGATAATAAAGTCAAGACGGTGGTCGCGGATAAGCAACCGTTCAAGGGATTGGAGAATTATTTCACTGATTCCCTTTTATACGGCGCTGAATCCGATACTGAACCATCGGCCCAAGGAACGGACAGCGGAGATGAAGCTGATACCGAACCAGGGCTTGATTATGATGGCGGTTTTGTTTTAAACGACATTGTACCCATTGTAATCAATCTTGACGATGATGAATCATCGGAAGATAGTTGTAATTGGCAACTTGCCGAAGAACTATCAATAAACGATGATTTAGAGTACTCGACGGGTCTTGATGATATCACCAACAAACTCTATGCTAACCCTGATTTATATATGCCTCTTCAATCATTTTGTTTGACGAAGAAGCAGGTACACGACCCTTGCGGAACAACGCTCATCATCCCCGCAGGGATTGGGGGTGGAAAGGAGGTCGTCTACGGCAAAGGAAGAGCATCTCCGATACCCAACCATTTCTTGGAAGAGAAAGACGACGACGATAAACCAGCCCGTCATCTATCCAAATACGATGCGAAAGCGCGTAACATGATGGAAATGCATGGCTATGACTTCAAGATCGGAGAGGGTCTTTTCTTTGGTCGAGGTCCACGGGTTCCACCCCGGATGGCCTATGTACCGAAGGGAAAACCCGATAATTACTACCGCCACAAAAGAGGTCTAGGCTATGTCTCGTCAGATGATGAGTGTGGCTGGCAAATCATTGACCAAATTGCTAACAAGACTAGGAAGGGATATTCTTCCGACTCTTCGGGTTGGGATTCCGACGCTAGTCTTGGTGAAGTGTTTAAGAAGCTAATGTCGAACATGGTCACGGTTGATCCAACGACAATAGAAGAAGATGATGAGATGCCGACATGGGAAGACCCGTGGGTTCATCACTTAAACATGCAGTATGGTGACCGGTTCGAGCAGAGAGAGCCTCCTACCGAAGACCAAGTCGTTCAGGTGAATATGGGAACCGAGGAAAATCCAAAGCCAATATTTATCAGCGACAGCCTCTTACCTGAAGAGAAGGAGGAGTTGATTTCTCTTATCCGGGAGTACATCGACGTGTTCGCCTGGAATTATGAAGACATGCCAGGTCTCGACCCAAACATAGCAGTGCATCGTCTCGACATCAAGCCGGAGGTCAAACCAGTCAAACAACAACAACGACGGTTTCGTCCGCAAATGATGGAAGCAATCGAAGCTGAAGTCAAAAAGCTTGTCGATTCAGGATTTATCCGAGAGGAACAACATCCCGAATGGCTTGCCAATATTGTTCCGGTCCTAAAGAAGAACGGGAAGATCCGGATATGCATTGACTTCAGGGACCTCAATGCTGCTTGCCCAAAAGATGACTTTCCTCTCCCCATCACGGATGTTATCATCGACAACACGTGTGGGTTTGAGAGGATGTCCTTTATGGATGGTTTCTCTGGTTACAACCAGATAAAGATGCATCCAGATGATGAAAAGCACACTGCATTTAGAACGCCTCTCGGCGTATTCTGCTACACAGTCATGCCCTTCGGCTTGAAGAATGCGGGTGCTACATATCAGCGAGCTATGTCGAAGATCTTTCAGGAACATCTCCGAAAGACGGTCGAATGTTACGTGGACGATTTGGTCGTGAAAAGTCGTGATAAGAATGATCACATCAAAGACTTGAAGACCATGTTCGATTTAATGCGGGCCCATCAGTTGAAGATGAACCCTACCAAATCTTTCCTCGGAATGGCTAGTGGAAAATTCTTGGGATTCGTCGTCACCACCAAAGGTATTCACATTGATCCAGACAAAGTAAAGACGATCAATGAATTGCAACCTCCGAGGAACCTCAAGGAGCTCAGAGGACTGCAAGGGCGATTGGCGTATATCCGTCGGTTTATCTCAAACCTTTCGGGGAAATGCCAACCGTTCTCCAGGCTCACAAAGAAGGGCGTGTCATTCGTATGGGACGATGCCTGTCAAAAGGCGTTCGAGAGTATTAAGGAATATCTCTCGAAACCTCCCGTACTCGTTGCACCGAAATCGGGCAAACCGTTCTTGATTTATGTCAAGGCGACGAGCCACTCATTAAGTGCACTGCTGGCACAAGATGACGATAACGGTCACGAGCAGGCGGTATACTACTTAAGCCGAACCATGGTGGGCGCGGAATCTCGATATCCCATGATTGAGAGAGAATGCCTAGCCTTAGTGTTCGCCATCCAGAAGATGCGGCATTACTTGGTTGGACAGACCATCTACGTCATCTCCAAAGTTAACCCGGTCCGAGTGTTCATGACTCAACCGGCTTCCATGAGCTGGCGATTAGCGAAGTGGGCTTTACTCTTGTCCCAATACGATCTGCACTTCAAACAGCAGAAGTCAGTAAAAGGACAGGCCATCTGCGATCTCCTGGCATCTAATCCAACGACGGACGCCGCCGAGATATATGACGACCTACCTGATGAAACCCACGAAGTCAACGCAACTTCGCACCAGCAAGTGTGGCGTTTGTACTTCGACGGTGCTTCACGAGCAGCTAATGCCGCAGGTACTCCTGGATGTTCTAAGGTCTCCTCCGGAGTTGGAGTTGTCTTAGTTTCCCCAGGAAAACATGTGATGCCTCGAGCCTACTCATTAACTGAGCCGTGCTCGAATAACGTGGCAGAGTATAACGCGCTGATTATAGGGCTCAATTTCACCAAAGAGCTGGGGGTTGAGTACCTCGAAGCTTTTGGCGATTCTCAATTAATCGTCAAACAGGTCCAAGGGGAATATGAAGTCCGAAGTCAGGATCTAATCCCGTATCACAAGATAGCGGTAGAGCTGGCGGAATCGTTTGAAGGATTCTTCATCGAGCATGTTCCGCGGTTGCAGAACACCTACGCAGATGCGTTAGCAGCTTTAGCTGTATCCCTGGCACAGCCACCTGGGACAGAACAATTTGTCACGGTAAGAACTCACCAACTCTTAGTGCCGCTTCACGATGAAGACGACAAGGAAGAAGAGGTTCAGGAGGCGCACACAACTCAGGCTGAGTTCAAACCTCGAGATTGGCGTTTCCCCATTATCGACTACGTCCTACACGGAATCTTGCCAGAAGACGTGAAGGAGAGAGAGTCGATCAGACGAAGAGCTCCGAGATTCTACTATAATACGGAGAATCGAACGCTATACCGCAGGGGGTATGATGGCATGCTGGCACGTTGCCTATCAACCAAAGAAGCTGAAGAAGTGCTTAAAGAGGCACATGAAGGAGAGTGCGGTGCGCACCAACCTGGTCCCAAGCTTTATGATCGCATCAGGAGAATGGGATACTTTTGGCCCTCCATGATGCATGAAGCAATTGTATATGCTCGGAAGTGTCACGCATGTCAAGTACACGCGAATTATATGCACCAACCTCCGGAGCATCTGCATCCTTCGGTTACGTCATGGCCGTTCGAGACCTGGGGAATGGACATTGTTGGTCCTATAAATCCCCCTTCGGTTAAAGGCGATCGGTTCATCCTGGCCATCACCGATTACTTCTCCAAATGGGCTGAGGCAGTTCCACTCAGAGAAGTCAAGACGAGCAACGTCATTGCATTCATCAAGCACCATATCATCTACAGGCATGGCGTTCCAAGACGAATCATACACGACAACGGTCCTCAATTTATCAGCAACGCCTTCATAAGGTTCTGCGAAAAGTTCAAAATTCAGGACATCTCGTCAACAGCCTATAACCCCACAGCAAACGGGTTAGCTGAAGCCTTCAACAAGACTATCATAAAGCTCTTGTCAAAGCTTGTGAAGAATAACAAGCGAGATTGGGATGATAAGCTCGGAGCAGCTCTATGGGCCTATCGTACCACGGTACGTACACCGACCGGCGCAACTCCATACTCATTGGTGTATGGATGTGAAGCCGTTCTCCCTTTGGAAATTCAAATTCCATCTCTTCGGATCGCTCTTGCAACCCAGATGACGACCGAAGAACAACATCAGAAACGCCTTGAAGAACTCGAGATGCTCGATGAAAAGCGCTTGGAAGCTCAGCAGCATATTGAGTTTTATCAAGCCAGAATTTCTCGAGCCTTCGATAAAAAAGTTCGACAAAGGAGTTTTAAGGAAGGGGACTTGGTCTTAACCGAGAAACGTCCTATGATCCTTAACTCCAAGAAGAAAGGCAAATTCGAACCCAAATGGGAAGGACCGTTCGTAGTAGAAACAGTTTACTCGAACGGCGCCTATCGCCTAGTCACCAAAGATGGTGATCGGATCATGATGCCAATAAATGGCAAATTTCTGAAAAGATACTATCCTTAGTATCCTCAGAAGAATTGAGGTACCGGGAAGTTCCCGGAAGAATACCACATCGGGGTATTCTTAGGGATAACCTGATCGCTGATGAACAAGAAATCAATATTCAAATTTCGAATATTCTTGTTTGTCAGAATTTAACTCTCACAAACACTCTTTTGCTGAGATGAGATCTAATCATTGATTCTCCTCTCGCAGAACATTCAGTGGTTTCTGACTACTCATAGTCTCCACCACACCATTCCAGTTTGGTCAAACATTACGACAGTTAGGACCACAACCAAAATCCCCTCTCGATTCGCCCAAAGAACGAGAGGTCCACAAATCAATCGATCAAACCTTCTTTCGGTTATGATCATTCTCACGTTTCCCATTTGGTCAAACCTTACTACAGTTAGGACCACAACCAAAATCCCCTCTCGATTCCTCCAATGAACGAGAGGTCCACTCTCAATTCAAATGACCAAACCTTACGACAGTTAGGGTCGTTTGAACCTTTCGATTCGATAATCAAACCTTACGACAGTTAGGATTATCCGAATCTTTCCGATTCTCGGAGTGGAGATCCCACTTCTAGTTTCACCTGTCGGATCCTGGGGGTGGAGATCCCACCTCGAGTTTCCTTTCCTGCTGAAGATAGAATATAAAATTCTTCCTCTTCAGAGTCAAATGACCAAACCTTACGACAGTTAGGGTCGTTTGAACCTTTCGATTCGAGTAACCAAACCTTACGACAGTTAGGGTTATCCGAATCTTTTCGATTCTCGGAGTGGAGATCCCACTTCTAGTTTCACCTGTCGGATCCTAGGGGTGGAGATCCCACCTCGAGTTTCCTTTCCTGCTGAAGATAGAATATAAAATTCTCCCTCTTCAGAGTCAAATGACCAAACCTTACGACAGTTAGGGTCGTTTGAACCTTTCGATTCGATGACCAAACCTTACGATAGTTAGGGTCGTTCGAACCTTTCGATTCGATAATCAAACCTTACGACAGTTAGGATTATCCGAATCTTTTCGATTCTCGGAGTGGAGATCCTACTTCTAGTCTCACCTTTCCCTTGGCTTTGCTTTCAGAAAAGACAGGGATGAAGTCGGCGCCTAACACGCGTTGCCGGGTAGTCTTTCCCGTGAGAAAGACGAAGTCTATGTATTCAAAGTCATAGCATAAAGTCTCGGAGGGTTCACTCTCTTAGCACAACGTTACATGCGGAACGGACCTAGACAAATCGCATGCTAGCCCGACACAAACGGTAGTCGGTAAAGGCACGTCAAACCCGTTGAGGGCTGGGGGTTGGCCAATAATCCCAAAGTCTATACCTAACACGTATAGCCGGTTTAAGTCTTTTACCGATTAAAGAAGACACCACGGCATATCAAGAAACATCATGTAAAAAGAAGCAAATAAGGAGTCTCTAATAAAAGATCAAGACAAAAGCATACAACAACAAGTTCGTCAACCCGAAGGCAGCTGACGACTAAGAATGTGAGACTCTAAACCGGAAAGCCTGTCCATATAGCTCTGCTCGAACTCTGCCTGCACGCGAGCTCGGACAGAATCCTCGGAACTGCTCAAGACCTCAGCGGCTTCAGTTCGCAGCTTCATCAATCCCTCCTGTGTTGATCCCAGCTTGTCGAGCGTCCACTCACGAGAGCGCTCCAATCCAACCAGGTCCTCGGTGATTATAGCAGCAGACTCTTCGGCACGTCCCAAGGCCTCCTTCAGCCTAGCTATCTCTGCACGAGCGGAATCTAGGGAGCTGAGTAACTCGCCTCTGCTGGTGTCCTTCTTCGCCAGGTTGGCCATCAGCTGTGCAACAGAGTGCTCGCGTGAACAAAGCTCGCTGCTAATGGAAGATCTCAAGTCACGCCATTGAGTCATTCTATCCTCCATCTGAGAGGACATGAAAGAAGAAGCTCCACCAGCCTTCAAATCCCTCAATTCTTGAACCTCTGACTCCAGAGCAGTAAAATCAGCAGTGAAGGAATCAGCCAACTCTGGGTATCCTTCTTCCCTCATCATCAGCATGTGGCGAGAAAAGGAACGCCTGAACTGGTCAAAACAGTATCCTCGGAGAAGAAGTTTTCAATCATGCCATTATAAAAGGCGGTGAAGAAGTTGAGGTCCGCGCGAAAAATCTCTTTCTCAGGATCGGTATCAGCCAAAAGGACGCGAACATACTCATGTAGAGATGATCGAGCCCCTGCAAACAGCAATGGGGAAGTTAAGAGATTATCAAATACGACAAGGAAACCCGAGAGGAAATTCGAAGTATACCTGTACTGGCAGAACTTCCCTCGGGTGGAGGCACGGCAGACTCGGAGATAACAGCAGGATTAGCCATGGAGGATGCATCGACCCCTGCAGGCAAATCAGTCGTATCTCTCGGCTGTGGCAAAGAGACATGGCTCTCAGGCAAACTATCAGCCCCGGAAACTGCAGCAGCATCAGGCACAACGCCTGGTCCTACAGTTATACCTCTTTATTAGTCAAAATGGAAATTTAGGCAAATAAAGAGAATCAGGGTGATAAAATCATCGGCATACCTGCAAGTCCGTCACCTTCTGCAACACGGGGAGGGTCGGTAGTCAAGGGAGAATCAGTCCTGGTGGCTGATGATGTACCTGTGAGTGTATCGCTCGTAAAGGGCGGTCCCGCAGTTCCTCTGGCGGCCTGTTCAGCCAGCATATCGACTAGCAGCCCGGCGTCAGGACCGCAGAAACTCGGCGCGGAGGCATTCCCCTGGTCTTCAAAACCTACATCACGAAAGGATTCACCCTCAGTCGAGTTCTCTCTTTCCCCATGATCAAAAGAGATATTATCAGATGTAGGTATACCTGAGTAAGAAGCGGTGGGCTCGACGCTATATTCTGGCCCAAGATCGATGTTCAAATCGATGCCCAGAGAACCGTCATGAAGGGCGTCGCACATCTGCTGCACGAAGCAATCCATGTTATCCGGACCAGGGGATGCAGGAGGCAATGGAAGTTCACCCTCTTCAAGGAACCCTGGAACATAAAACACGGTTATGAATCCCAGAAGGTAAATCATCTCAAGATATTGAAAGTAACGGAGGGTGACCTTCCTCCCTATCGGCAAAGCCTCCGGAATCTACTCCATGAGAGCGTTGATCAACAGGAGGTCTATGGGCAACCTTCTTCCTTTTCAAAGGACCACCCCTCTGGGAACCGACGGGACGATTGTGCGAAGTTTGTCCACCAAACTTGGATTTCGCACGACGTGAGGCGAGAGGTTCATGGTCATCGGCCGATCCACCTGAAACAACAAGGATTATTTTACGTACCAAGGTTGAGGAGAAGGGAATCAAGAAGCATGACAAACCTGCATCAAGTTCTACTTGGTCGGTGTCTATGCCCATTTCCTCCTCACAAGCTTCATCGCCATCCGCAGAAAGGTGCTCTCCATCAACTCTGCTTGAAGGAGGAGATTGAGCAGGCCTCTTCCCCTGCTTCCTAGCAGCTGCCATAGCAGCCTGGACCAAGTACTCGGACTCTAACTCCGAAAGGCTCTTTACGCCTATGGATTCATAAGCCGAAAGGAACCACTTGCAGCTGAGGAAGGTAATCATCGGCTTACGCTTATACGAAGGAAGAGCAAACTGGGCCCCGGTGCAGCCAACCATGGTCCATAGCCACGCTCGTATACCGTCAACAAGCCCTCCCTTAACCTGTAAACCACGGCTCGGGTTCCCAACATATAGTTGGTCATAGCCGAACTGACGTGCGAAACGGCAGGGAAGGTAAGGCTCGATGTGACACCGGTTCTTCACCCAAAGAACAAGATACCCGATGCGGATGTTCACCAGCCATCGGAAGCAACCGACGTCGAGAGCAGTCCGGTTAGTTTGGGGTTTCTCCATGTCAGTCATCTCCTCGCCATAACGTCCTGAGAAGTGAGGAAAGCACTTGAAGAGCTCCCAACTCCGACGAACTTGAAGTGCTTGTTGTACATCTTCAAATTTCTTCCCAAGCCACCTACTCCTCTCCAACAGTTGTAGGAAAGGGACGGGAGCATCAACGGCGCTGGGCGCCGACATCAAGTCCGGACGGTGAAGAACGAACCACGCCATCAAGTAAGCGTAGGGAAGCTCAACCTTCGGACAAATAAGCTCAGTTGATGGCTCAGGACCCACCTGTGTAAGGACGCTGACTACACTCCTAAGCCCGCAATGGATACTCGCAACCATCGCTGGGAGCAGAGAAAGATCCCTCCCATAAGCCAGCTGGACCGCAGGGAAGAGCACCTCGAGAGGTAGAGCGTCTGAAGATTGGTACGGAACGACACACTTCTTCAGCCAAAGAGCAAGGTAGCCTGCTAACAAAGAACGGGGCTCAATAGGCTTATATGCGCGACGAAGAAATGAACGAAATTTGGTTCCTGCCGAAAAAGCTCCCTCAGCACTGGCGATAGTATAAGAACGGGCCTCGGCCCTCTCCATCAGCTCATTAATGGCAGCAGGAGTCAATACATCTAACTCATGCATAGGCTCCCCGGAATCATCCTCCAAATTAGGGAACAGGTAAAGAGCAAACTGCCTCAAACTGATTTGCTTCTTCTTCTTCGCCAGGGGAGAAGTCTGTATCAAGGAGGTATAATAGTGGCAAGTGAGGTCCCAGAGTGTACTATACATATCTGGAGTATCTTTCTTCAACCGCTCCAACTGCTGGTTTGAAGGAAAGTACTCCTGATACGGACAATCCCCCATCAGAAGGCCGGAAACCTGGTGCATCTCATGAAGAGCCAACCCTAACTCTCCGCCACTGGTCAAAAAGGTGTTGCTATCAGGCATATATGTCTCGACCAACGCCATGAAGTGACGGCAGCTAACTGGAAGTCCGAGCATGGTGGCTCGTATGGGCGTATATAATCCACTGCTCTTTAAGTCTCTCTCCCAGCGTCCCAGGACATAACTGGTCAAGCGAGCCCACCATCCCTTAGCCAGTGAGGAAGCCCAACCGTAACATCTGTACTCCGGATGAGGTAACTGTCTTCCAAGCTGAGCTAGACGGTTCTTTACGGTAAGAGCGGCCGCCGATACCTCACCTGGGGGTGCGGTATCAAGACCCATGATCCCGGGTCGAAGGCCGCAAACGGATTGATACCCAAGAGAACCGGGATTCTTATGGTGAGAAATGTATCCACACTGAACGTGGATAGCAGCATGGGTAAGAGGCCAGGACATCTGTCGCCCCACAGCCTGTCCCTCCAAGTTAGTAAAAGAACACTGGCGAGGAATAAAGGGGATATGTAAAAAGGCTCCCTCGTCAAGGGTCAGCCAGTGCTCCTCAGCAAGAGTTAGCGCAGCAGGATCCTCGGTGTGATCCCCGAATAAAAAATCTGGCTTCTTTAAAGCCTCAGTAGAAGTAGCATCTGCAGTGAGGGGAGCATCGGTGATGAGCTGGCGTAAACAGTGACGCCCTCCATCCCTTATCAAGCGACAGAAATCGTCTGAACGATCTCGGCCAAACTGCGGAAGTGGATCGATGATCTGCCGGGCGGAAGCTAAAGAGAACACTTCTTTGCTACAACCTGTGGGGACATGGTGAGGAAGGCTACCCCTGGGAAACTCGACTGCAACAAACCGCAAAAGCATAGAGTCAGAAAATCTGTCTCATAAAAACAAGATGAGATCATTTAACGGATCATTGGAGAGACGATCTCGAGTGTCCTACACCAGGGGAACGGTATGTATCATCACGTAGATAGTGTGATAACACGCACCGGTCTCCAAAGTGCAAGACAACACGAGATCGCCCCAATATATCCGAAGACTTGAATTGGCTAAAGCAAAACAAGTCTGAAACCTTAACCCCCGCGGGAGGGGTATCGGTTCTTCCTTCATGACCCGC
>BQKN01050785.1:0-13819 GCA_022839385.1 Asparagus kiusianus | reverse complement strand
AGGCAATCGGGAAGAGCCTTGATTCTCCTTGGTGAGGATCGACGCTTCAAAGATATGTTTTGCTTGGTCAAAACCATATCTCAAAATAAAGGGGGCGAATTGACGCTACATTGCGCTTCATAAGGCAGGGATCCTCGATGCACCCTATCTTATGATTGCACAATGTGGCGAAATCGTCTCACCCTTTATAAGGCAATGACTCTATCTTAGCTATTTGTAAGATGAGTTCAATTTCCTTTTATGACCGAGACTAACCCGTGTTTAATTGTCTATTCTGCAGTGGGGTACCCTTCTGGATCGTTCTCAGCCCACGCAGTCTATGGGCGTCGTGGCGATCATTATTCGACCTCTGACAATCCTTCCCCTATTCCAGCTATTACTCAGTTTGCTTCGGGCACGTCGACTGAGGTTGCCCAGGTGGTGAGGGAGGGTGGTCATCGAGCTATTCGCCAGCTGATCACAGATGCTCCTTTTGTGAAGGACGCCAGCTCTACCCAGCCTCTCCGGAAGAGCGATTTCCTATTTAGTGACTCTGTCGATGACCCAGAAGCCGTGTTCATTGACGCTGAGCAGTGGCTTCACAAGACCGGCGGTGGCTTCATATACTTGCCGGAAATTCCTCGACATCGCTCGTTGACTGAGCTCAGGTGTCAGGCCGTGACGCGCGAGATGTCGTGGCGTTTGACAGTGGATCATGAGAGCGTCCATTGCGGCTATATCACCCATCAGGCAGCTCCTGGTTCAAGCAGGAGTCACATCACCGGATTGCATCCCGGAGTGTTGGGACTGGATGCACCACCACGTAACGAGTTTCTCGCCACTGCTTCGACTTTGAGAAATCGCCTCGCTGCCCTAGGACGGGAGATGCCTGCGACTCGTCACAGGATTTATGGTTGGGTCCACTCTTCGGACAAGTCTTGGTGGAGTCGCATGACGACATACGTCTTGAGCCGCTGGGGCGAGGAGTTGCACGCTTGCGGTTTGTATACCGCCGTTCGTGCCACCATGTATGGCCTGCCTGTCAGTTTGAGACATTTCTGTGCTTTGTTCGAGTTATATAATCCAGACTCGAACACTTTTCTGACCCGTCAGGGGGAGTTGGGCTTGGCTCTTCATGAGATGCATAGGATTTCTGGCTTGACCATGGGGCAGATGTTATACCAGGAGTATTTCCCTTCCAGTCATGAGTTGAGTCAGCTGAAAGATCATATGCCCGACCGTTACGAGACTCTATGGGATCTCACTTGCCATTACCATATCGCTTTGGCGCAGTCTGAGCCTTTAGCCAAGAGGACAAAGGCCTCTGTGAGTCTGAAGCAGTTCGCGAACTATTTGTTCAAGAACTTGGAGAGCAGCTCTGGCGAGGATATTTGTGAGTTGGCCCCACTCACTCCTTCAGAGGTGAACCATCTACTGAAGAAGATTGATGCTCATTCCTATATCACCAGCAGTCCTGAGGGTGGCTTTCCTGCGAAGACCAAGTTCAGATCTTTCTTATGGCATGCGACCACACCGATTCAGCCGATGACTCTTCTTGCCGGCTTTCTTGCTATCTGGTTGAAGAAGTGCGTGGTTCCATACCAATCTGGGGACGCCTTGCCCTTGGAGGTACTTTTCCCAGCAGTTCAGCTCGCATACAAGAAGGAACTCTCACTTCTTCCGGTGATGGTGGCTAACATTCATCGAGGACTTCGACAGCTTTCCAGTGCGTTCACACGGAAGGAGACCGATTTGCCAGGTCAGATTCCCACGCTTAAGGTAGAGCTTCCGTACGCTTATTTGATGGCCTGGTTCGTCCTTCACCGTCCGGACATGATGTCGGTGCCGAACGCCACAGATCACTCTGTTCCCCTGCTGCAGTTGCTTGAAAATGGTAGGTGGGAAGGCCGAGGGTTTTCTGATGTCCGACAGCAGCTGCAGGTCCACAAGTGTTGGGCATTCTCCACTTGTTTTCCGCAGTTCTCCGGCCGATATGGCGAGTGCTTGACAGACGATGAGAGGCCGAGAGAGTATCGGACCCACTTAGACATTGGCTGCTTTAATTGGCTGGTGAACATCAGGCTCGGCTATCTGACTTTCCGGGAGAGGAATGAGTGCTTCATAGAGCCATATCTACCCTGCCGATTTGCTCGCCAGTTTGGCTACGATCAGCTTTACATCGGGAATCCTCGACAGCAGCTTCGGACCCATAGTGGTTTGGTGGACGGTCTTCGTGCATGGTTGTGGACCGTGACTGGCTGTACCGGCGCTAAGTTCAGCCTCCCGAGTATTGATCGGCAGTTGAATCTCACCTTCTTGAGCTGCAAGTGGTTATTAGCAGCCAACAAGACTATCCCTGTGAAGCCGATTGCGGAGCTAGAGGCTGAGGAAGCTTCTCGGGTTGACTCGCGCAGGATTCGGGAGAAAGTTCGATCACAGAGGACACAGAATAAAACTCGCCGAATTGATGAAGATGGCCATAGGTCATTCCATTCCACAGACGAGGCTTCCGGCGGAGATCCCGAAGATTGTGATGACTCTTCTGAGCGAGGTTTGCTATTCATCTTTTCCTTCTATTTTCTAGAAGTATTGAAACTGACTATAGTTCAATGTTTCAGGGACTACAGCTGATCATAATGAAGAGTTCTATCCTCCTCCTCGGGCGAGACCTTCGATCCCCACTGCTAGGCGGAAGAGGTTAGTCCGTAAGCTGCCTGCAGCTTCCCGAGCTTCCGATATGGACCTAGCTGGTGATGATCCTGCCAGTGATGGAGGTAACATTTATCCTGAGAACTATTCCTCTGGTTACTCAGCGCATTGACTTATACTTCTCCATCTCTATATAGGAGCACGTGAGGAGCATGAGATGAGTCCTGATCCAATCCCCGTATCTCCCGATGAGTCTGATCCGCTACCCCCTGTAGAGAGGCCTACAGGGGCTGCTGACATTGGAGAGGAGGGCAATGTAGGACCCGATTCCGTGAATCAAGGTACATCTAACATTCCATTAATTGTAGTCTCTTCACTTCTTTTTGGCACTTATATGCTCTTCTGTCAGAGTTCTCCATCGATGACTTCGACGAGGGAAGCTTGTTTGCGGATACTCCTATGATGCGCTACATATACAGCTCTCCTCAGATCGAAGATCAGTTACCTGGGGATATGTTTTCTGAGCCCGCCTTCGCTGAAAACCCTGAGGATGGTTCCTTGGAAGGTATGTGCTTCTTTCTGAGTTAATTATAGGACTAGCCAATCTTGACTAATGCAACTATAATGTAATGCCTCTGCGAATTCCGTTTTGAATTTGACAGAAGTTTTTGTTGGGCGAGATCCTGTTGAGCCAGCTGTGAGACCAACTCCATCAGTTGATACATCTGTAGCCGTTACATCTCCACCACCCCCAGCATCTCAAGGGGAAGGAGGTATAAGTCAACTCATTGATGAGTGCTATTCCTTTGTCTTATTAAGACTTTTAACAGACTTCTCTCCTTTTTGTGCAGGGCGCTCTTCCCATCTTCATGACCTAGTGAGGGAGTTGTTATCTGACGACGATCCCGACAAGATCGTTATTTGCCTAGAAGTTCGCTCCTTCTTATCCTTTGTGAAGGCTATGATTGGCAAGCTCTTCCACAGCGGACTTTCCCTCCACCAGTTCAAACCTCTCCTCAATTCCAGAATCAATTTGATAAGGGAAGCAGGATACCCAGATTTGGCGAAAGCCATAGTTGACGATCTCGACTGCCTAGAGCGTGAGCTTCAGATGTTTCGTGAGCTTCGAGATACCGGTGCTTCTTCCTTCATTGCTACTGAGCTGGATACTCGTTTACAGTCACTGCGCGAGACTCAGCTTCTTGATGATCTTGAGGTTCAGGTGCAGCGAGACCGAGTAGCTCGAGTTGAGGCCGGCCTTGCTACCAGGTTATCTTCACTTGCCGAGCTCGATTCTTCTCTCACTTCCTGTGCGGCCGAGATAGACCAGCTCAGAAGGGCACTCCGTGAAAAGGAGGAGACTTTTGACGTTCTTCAGATGACGAAGACACAGGACCAGCAGACCTGCACGGCTTTGTCTGATGAGTTGAAGTCCTTGAAGCAGAAGCTATCCGAGACAGAAGAGACTGCTGCGAAGACTTCGGCCGCCACTGAGGAGTCCATTAGGGCTGAGCTTAGCCAAGCTTATGATGATAAGCTGTCTAAGTTCAGTCAGCAGATTTTTAGCCACGGGTTTGATGTCTGATTTTGTTTGCTGTGTACTTTGACTTTTGACTCTTTTAATGAATCTCTTTTTTTATCTTTATTATGATTCGTCATTCCGTTTGAAATGATTGACCACAATACTCATAGGATTTTTGGCAAACCCTCAGCCATCAACGGGTTTGATATGCCTTTACCGACTACCGTTTGAGTCGGGCTAGCATGCGATTTGTTTAAATCCGCTCGCATGTAACGTTGCGCTCAGAGATTGAATTCTCTGAGACTTCATGCTATGATGTCGAATACATAGACTTCGCCATTGTTACGGGAATAGGCTACCCGGCGACACGTGTTAGGTGTTGACTTTAGGATTTTTGGCTAACCCCCAGCCTTCAACGGATTTGATTAGCCTTTACCGACTACCGTTTGAGTCGGGCTAGCGTGCGGATTGTTTAGATCCGTTCCGCACGTGACGTTAAGCTAAAAGAGTCAACTCTTTTAGTGCTACGACATTGAATACGTAGACTTCGTCTTTCTCCTGTGAAAAGACTAAACAGCAACGTGTATGAGACGTTGACTTAGGATTTTTGGCAAATCCTCAGCCTTCAACGGATTTGATGTGCTCTTACCGACTACCGTTTGAGTCGGGCTTACATGCGGATTGTTTTAATCCGTTCTGCATGTGACGTTGCGCTAAAGGAATGAACTCCCTTAGACTTTGTGCTACAACTTTGAATATGTAGGCTTTGCCATTGTTATGGGAATAGGCTACCCAGCAACGTGTATTAGACGTTGGCTTATCCCTACTTAGGCTTTGGGATAAAGGTCCCCAGAGTTAGACTCTGGTATTTTTTTCTACGGGTAAAGATCAAACCGGCGACGCGTGTTAGGCGTCGACATATCCTTTCTTAGGATTCAGGATGAAATTCCCCATGCGTGTGAGGCATGGATTTCGGTGTTATTAATAACAACCTGCCACAATGTTGAATATGCGGACGGGTGTTCTTTTTAACGGTTAAGAACTAACCGGCCGCACGTGTTAGGCGCGAACTTATCCTTACTTAGGTTTCAGGATAAAATACCCCAGAATCGAACTCTGGTGTCTTTTTCAATCGGAAAAAGACTAAACCGGCAGCGCGTGTTAGGCGCAGACTTATCCCTGCTTAGGTTTCGGGATAAAATACCTAGGATGAATCCTAAATTGGTAAACTTTGGAAAAAGAGTTGGTGTGGGGAAGGAAGAATTTTATATTCTATTCCCCGAACAAGGAAGGAAGAATTTTATATTCTATTCCTTGATTCTGGAAAGGAAGAATTTTATATTCTATTTCCAGTGCAAGAAGGAAACTAGAAGTGGGATCTCCACTCCGAGAATTTGGAAGATACTGACAAACTTTCCTTTTATAGGATTGGTTATCAGATCGAAAGATAAGTCCTTCGTTTATCGAAGAGAAATTTCAACTTGAGTTACAACCATAAGAAATGTTGAACCCAAGAGAAAAGAAATGGAGTTCTTTCGTTCATCGAAAGGGGACTCCGAACTGAGAGTGAACCTTTTCGGTGGACTCACTGTCAATTGAAATTGATCAGCGAGGGATTTTGGTGGTAAAAATAAAATTGGGTTATCCTCTAGAATATTAAGTGTAATATTCTTCAAGGAACTTCCCGATAAATGAGTTGTCCTGAACGTACTAGGGATAGTACTTTTTCAAAAACTTCCCATTTATTGGCATTAATTGACTGTTACCCTCTAAAGAAATTAAGCGGTAAGCACCGTTCGAATAGACCGTGTCTATTACAAACGGTCCTTCCCACTTAGGTTCGAATTTACCTTTCTTCTTGGAGGTGAGGATTATTGGTCGGCGAGCAGCGAGGACCAGATCTCCTTCCTTGAAGCTTCTTTGGCGAACCCTTTTGTCAAAAGCCCTGGATATCCTAGCCTGGTAGAACTCGATGTGTTGTTGAGCTTCCAAGCGCTTTTCGTCCAGCCTTTCGAGTTCCTCAAGACGTTTTTGATGATGTTCTTCGGTCGTCATCTCCGTTGCGAGAGCGATCCGAAGGGAGGGAATTTGAATCTCCAGCGGCAGCACAGCTTCGCATCCGTAGACCAACGAATATGGAGTAGCTCCCGTAGGTGTGCGTATGGTCGTGCGATAAGCCCAGAGTGCTTCTCCGAGTTTATCGTCCCAATCTCGCTTGTTGGTCTTCACGAGTTTTGATAAGATCTTGATGATCGTCTTGTTGAAAGCCTCAACTAATCCGTTAGCGGCAGGGTAATAAGGTGTTGACGAAACATCTTGGATCTTGAATTTGTCACAGAACCGGATGAAGGCGTTGCTTATGAATTGGGGACCGTTGTCATGAATGATCCTCCTCGGCACGCCATGTCGGTATATAACGTGATGCTTGATGAAGTTGATGACGTTGTTCGTCTTTACTTCTTTAAGCGGAATGGCTTCAGCCCACTTTGAAAAGTAGTCGGTGATAGCGAGGATGAATCGATCACCTTTGACTGAAGGCGGGAAGATGGGACCGACGATATCCATACCCCATGTCTCGAATGGCCAAGACGTGGTTGATGCGTGTAATCGCTCCGGTGGCTGGTGCATATAATTTGTATGCACTTGACAAGCGTGACATTCTCGAGCGTACTCAATCGCGTCACGAACCATTGTTGGCCAGAAATATCCCATTCTTCTGATTCGATCATACAGCTTGGGACCAGGCTGATGCGCACCGCATTCTCCTTCATGTGCTTCCTTAAGAACTTCTTTTGCTTCTTCATTCGAAAGGCATCGGAGAAGCAAGTCATCGTACCCCCGGCGATACAGCGTACGGGTCTCGGTATTGTAAAAGAACCGTGGTGCTCTTCGGCGGATAGATTCTTTTTCTTTTACATCCTCTGGTAAAATGCCATATTGGACGTAATCAATAATGGGAAAGCGCCAATCTCGGGACTCGGACCCGATTTGGGTTGAGTTCACCTCTTTGGCGTTCTCGTTTTTATCATCCTCCTCTTCAATATCCATATCGTATATGGGTACGCAGAGTTGGTGTGGTCTTACTGTGACTAGCAGTTCAGTTTCGGGCGGCTGCGCGAGTGATACTGCTAGTGCTGCCAGTGCATCTGCATAAACGTTCTGAAGACGCGGGATATACTCAATGTAAAATTCTTCAAAAGAATCTGCCACTCTGATGGCCTCCTGGTGGTATGGAATCAGATCTGGGTTTCTGACTTCATATTCCCCACGAACTTGGTTGACAATTAGTTGAGAATCCCCAAAGGCTTCGAGGTATTCGACCCCCAGCTCTTTGGCGAAACTGAGTCCTATGAGGAGTGCGTTATACTCGGCTACGTTGTTAGAGCATGGACTCGTCAGCGAATAAGCTCGAGGCATCACGTGCTTTCCTGGGGAAACTAAGACCACTCCAACTCCAGAAGTGACCTTAGGGCATCCCGGGGTTACTGCTTTATTGACTGCTCTCGAGGCACCATCAAAATATAACTGCCATACTTGTTGGTGTGACGTGGTATTAACCTCGTGGGTTTCATCTGGCAAGTCATCGTATACTTCAACCGTATCCGTTGTCGGGCTTGCCGCCAAAAGATCACAAATCGCCTGTCCTTTGACCGACTTCTGCTGTTTGAAGTGCAGATCATACTGGGACAAAAGAAGGGCCCACTTTGCCAACCGCCAATACATCGAACCTGGTTGAGTCATGAATACCCGTACCGGATTAACATTAGCAATGACGTAAATCGTCTGGCCAACTAAGTAATGTCGCATCTTCTGCATCGCAAACACCAATGCAAGACATTCTTTCTCGATCATCGGGTATCGAGACTCGGCGCCTATCAAGGTCCGACTTAGATAATAGACTGCCTGTTCGTGACCATTATCATCGTCTTGTGCTAATAAAGCACTTATCGAATGGTTCATCGCCTTGATATAAATCAAGAACGGTTTACCTGATTTTGGTGCAACAAGAACAGGTGGATTCATCAGATATGCCTTGATATCTTCGAATGCCTTCTGGCAAGCATCGTCCCAAATAAACGATACGCCTTTCTTGTTTAGCTTCGAAAATGCTTGGCACTTCCCTGAAAGATTTGAAATGAATCTCCGGATATACGCCAAACGCCCTTGCAATCCTCTGAGTTCCCGTAGGTTCTTCGGGGGTTGCAATTCATTTATCGCCTTTACCTTGTCTGGGTCGATATGTATACCCTTGGTGGTAACGACGAATCCAAGGAATTTTCCGCTGGACATTCCGAGGAAGGATTTCGTGGGATTCATCTTCAATTGATGACTCCGCATGAGATCAAACATTGTTCTCAAGTCCTTGATGTGATCTTCTTTGCTGCGGCTTTTCACCACCAAATCATCAACGTAGCATTCAACTGTTTTCCTGAGGTGTTTCTGGAAAATCTTAGTCATCGCTCGCTGGTATGTGGCACCTGCATTCTTCAGACCGAATGGCATCACCGTGTAGCAGAAAATACCGAGGGGCGTTCTGAATGCCGTATGCTTTTCGTCATCCGGGTGCATCTTGATTTGATTATACCCCGAAAAGCCGTCCATGAAGGACATTCTTTCGAATCCGCACGTATTGTCGATAATGACGTCCGTGATTGGGAGAGGAAAATCATCTTTTGGACATGCCTCGTTCAGATTCCTGAAGTCGATGCAAATCCTGATCTTGCCATTTTTCTTCATGACTGGAACGATATTGGCTAACCAGTCTGGATGTTGTTCTTCCCGGATAAATCCTGAGTCGATCAACTTTTTAACTTCAGCCTCGATGGCTTCCATGATCTGCGGACGAAACCGTCTTTGCTGTTGCTTGACAGGTTTGGCATCCGGCTTGATGTCGAGGCGGTGCATTGCCACATTGGGATCGAGCCCTGGCATGTCTTCGTAGTTCCAGGCGAAGACGTCGATATATTCTCTGATCAAGGTAATTAATTCCTCCTTTTCATCTGATGGGAGACTACCACTGATGAATATGGGCTTTGGATTGGCTTCATCACCCATATTGATTTGGACTACCTCATCTTCGGTGGGTGGCTCTCTCTGTTCGAACCTATCACCATATTGCATGTTCAGGTGATGAACCCAAGGGTCCTCCCATGTTTGCATTTGATCGTCGTCCTCCATTGTAGATGGATCGGCCGTAGTCATGTTCGACATTAAGGCCTTGAACATCTCTCCCAAACTTGTGTCGGAATCTTCAGCTGACGAATCTAGCAAGTATCGATCCTTGGCTTTGTTAGCAATTTGATCTATGATTTGCCAGCCACATTCGTCATCTGACGAAACGTAGCCTAAGCCCCTCTTGTGACGATAATAGCCCTCCAGTTTACCCTTTGGTACATATGCCGCTTTGACTGGGACACGGGAACCTCGATCGAAGTATAGACCTTCTCCGAGTGTGAAATCATATCCTTATCTTTCCATGAGCTTGCGCGCTTCTGGACTGTACTTAGATAAATGTAGACCGGGTTTGTCATCCTCTTCATCCTCTCTTAGGAAATGATCTGGCACCGGAAGATTTTCTCCTTTACCGAAGATCACTTCTTTTTGTCCCCCTATTTTGGCGGGAATAATCTGAGTTGTTCCAAAAGAGTGTTGGAGACGCTTCTTCGTTACATACGACGATCGGAGCGGCATACATAATTCGGGATTATCGTACAATCCCTTTATCGCATCATCAAAAGACAAGGAGTACTCTAAACCATTATTTATTTCGGGTTCGGCAAGTTTCCAGTTACAACCGCCATCTGACGACTGTTCGTCGTCGAGATTGATTACAAAGGGTACAATGTCATTAAAAACAAAACCACCATTGTAATCGAATCTGGCTTCGGAATCAGCTTCCTCTCCGCTGTCCGTGCCTTGGATCGATGGTTCCGTGTCGGATTCATTACCATAAAGGAGAGAATCTGTGAAATAATTCTCATACCCTTTGAATGGTTGCTTATCCGCGACCACCGTCCTAACTCTTCCATCAGTGTCGACATATTTCAAACACTGATGTAGAGTGGAGGGGACTATAACGTTACTATGGATCCAAGGCCGACCCAATAGTAAGTTATAGGATGTCTCAGCATCAATCACGTAGCACGTGACCTCCGTCTTTAAATCGCCCATTTGGCACTTTATCCGGATCTTACCCAAAGGCCTTGACCCGCTGGTATTGAATCCGTAAATAACCGTGCCTGTTGACGCCAACTTGCTGATTGGGATGCCCAGGCTGTGCATTAGGCGAAGCGGCATAATACTCACAGCGGAACCCGGATCTACTTGGATCCGGTTGACTTCGCTGGAGCCAATGTACCCGACGAAGTACAGGGGCCGATCGTGGTTTGAATTCTTCGTCTGCATATCCTCTTTGGTGAAGGTGATGCAGGGAATGTTTTTAGCTGCCACATTGCACTGTTGGGCTAACATATCCAGTTCTTCAGGAACTGGCTTGACCCTTGTGAGGAACACTTCTGAATCTGCCAAGGCTTCCTGCAAGGCTTCTCTGGTTTCCTTGGATAACCGCAGCAGCTCATACAGTGTTATCCTTGCTGGAATGTTGGCTAGCTGAGCCATAATGTCGAAGGCGCGAGGGTTTTTTGAACTCTCCGGTTTGTCTTTTCCAATCGGACGACTGAAACGAGACTGCTTCGGATTCTGTACCTCCTCGGGCCTCTTTTCCTTCTGTTTGTCAACCGGCTGTCGTCGAACATCTTCAGCCGGTTTGGGAATTGGGATCACCCTCATCTCTGTGATAGTCTTGGCTGGTCCCTGTTTTGTCACCCCTAGCTTAGCTGCTTGTTCATTATGTGAAGGATAGTTGAAGTGGTATTGGTTCCCGCTTCTGGTGGCGAAGACTTCTTGTTCATCTTCAGAAGGTGGAAAAGCTGGGATTCCTTCGTCATCTTTTCCTGGGATGGCGGAAACTCCGTAGCAAGACTTTCCTTTCCCTTTAGATTTCTTCTTGGATGATGATCCGGTCCATTGTTCATCTCCAATCAGGTCGGGGTGAACCCAGAGGATTTCACCGTTCGGGGCCGTGTGTGGCACGAGTCCCTTTTAGCGCTGTCCGTGCGGATCGTCGTTCACCGTCTTCATCCCGACTTTGGTGACGCGCTTAGGCTCGAACCAATCTGTAGGCACCGATCCAAAACTGATGGATACCGCGTTCACTCCCACATTTTTGGCCGGTTTCGGAGTTATGACTCCTACATCGATCAAGGCCTGGATCTTGTCCTTGAGGTGGTAGCAGGACTTCGTAGGGTGGTGAACCGCTCTGTGATACGCGCAATACCTCGGGTCCGTCACCTTGGTGGCCCCTTCATGATCCACAATCGCAGGCAGCTGGATTTTGTTGTTCTCCAACAGATATTTGAAGATGCCGGGAACTTCGTCATCTTTGAAGGAGTAGATTTTGGGAAACCTCGGCTCCGAAGACTTTTGTTTCTGAGACCGCTGCTGCCAATGTGGCTGCGATTGCTGTGGAGCTCGCTGCTGCTGCTGCTGCTGTTGCTGAGGTTGCAATTGAAAGGTTTGGTTAGCATCAACAGCATTAACCTGAGCTTTACCTTTCCCCTTCTGATTGAAGTTCTGCTTCGGAGGATTTGTAGCCTGTTGGCCTCTCTCCGCCTTCTTCCTCCTGAGGAATCGCTCAGCTTGCTCGCCTCGGACCTTCAAGTCCTTCCATGTCTTGGATGGAGCTGTGCCCATTGCTTCCAAAACATCCAGCGAGAGGTTGTTGTGGCAGGTTTGGAGGATGAACTCCTCGCTGATCGGGTCCCGGCAATTCATCGCCTTATTCCGGAACCTTTTGACGAAGACTTCGACCAATTCTCCGTCCTTCTGCTTCTCATCGAGCAATGTCCGGATAGAGATTTCAGTGTCGTCGTCGAAGAAATTCACAAGGAATTTGGTCTCCATGTCGTCCCAGCTGTTTATGCTTCCTGGCTTGAGGCGACGATACCAATCGAAGGCAGCTCCGCGGAGAGTGCCAACGAATGACCGCACCATCAGAGGCTCATTACCTGAGATGACTCCCAAGTGCGATTTGAAATAAATCAAATGCTGAGTTGGTGAACCCATCCCATTAAACGGCGTGAAGTTGATTAGACTAAACTTTGCCGGATATGGGATCGATTCCCACTCTCTTGGGTAAGGACAGGGAATGCCCGTCTTTTTAGTCTCTTGAGCAGAAATCAATGTATTGATTTTGCTTTCGAGGTTCTTAATTTTTAGGCTTTCACCTGCGTCTTCACTAGTATTATCGTTACCACCCCCTGGATTAATGGGAGGGTTATTGACGTTGCGAGCTTCATTTGTGCCCTCATCCTCCAGGTTGTTCTGGTTGGGCTGACTTGGTTCGCCTTGTTGGTGCCTCAATGCATGAAGTTGTTGGTCATGCATCTCTCTCATGTTCTGCATGGCCATTTGCATCTCGAACCTAAAGGTTTCTTGTTGTTTGGCCATGGCATCTTCAAGCATCTTGGCCACCTGCTCCGCGCTTATCATGAGCGACTCGCGGGGCTGTCCCTCACTGGACACTGTATTATCAGACGCCACTGCGGAGCCAGCATCTGATTCTTCATCTCCCGAAGGTACTCTTGTTCGGACTCTACCATACGTCGCACGAATGATAGCTCCGGATTGAAGACGAGTTACACGTCGGGTTATTTCTGGAACCGCCTCGGTGTTGTCCTGAGCCGTTGTTCCTGTGTTGGTCATGTTGGCGGTGACCCTTGAATGTTCACCGTCCTTGACCCTTGTTCTTCATTGGAAACGCCTGTGTCTTGGCCTTGGCGCTCCAGTGCTAAGTCTTTCAAACACCGATACTCTTTCGGGGACTGCCTTAACACAATTGCATTCAGACAATACCGCCCGAATGAGATTTGAACAAGGACATTGATTCCCGAACCTTCGAGGGCTCCTCTTTCTAGATTTGTTCGTACCCCCGGCACGATAGTACAGTTCATCTGTTTGGAGGTCAGAGCAACCTATCGTGTGTTGACACGATCTCTCAGGTATAACGTTGTCGTCATCAGATGACAACGTTTCCTTCTGAGGAACAATTGTCTTCTTCGGACCCTCCAGAGTCACACGCCTCGAAACACGCCTTTGTGGGTGTGAATCTTCGGCGGGCTCTCGCACTTCTATGCGCAAAGTTGTGCGCTTAGGTGCCGCTGTTTGCTCCAAGTGTTGAGGGTTGCGGCGACCCCCAGCATGCTGTATTGGTTGGGACTTCTTCATTGGCCCCAAGCGTTCCTGAACTGGAGCTTTACCTCGTTCCTTCGGAAGTGGACCGAGGCGCTCCAAAACTGATCTTTTCTTCTGGGATGGTCCTGCGGGATCTCCCAGGGTAGTTGCGGCAATCACCGGCTGTTTGGATTGACTTGCCGGCGTCCGAACTTTCGGAGGCTGCGAGTTTTGCTCCTTAGCCTGAACCGCTTCAGACTTTGGCCTCCAAACCTTGCGAGTAGGTGGCGGCTTTTTGACCACCTCCTTCTGCAGCTTGCGACGGGCTTCCTCAGCTTTGGCCCGTGCTTGCGCGGACAACGCGCGGCGCTTGCGGATGCGCTCCTCCAGCGTTGAGCGATTCCGTTTGACACGGACCCACTCCATTGTCGATGGTTT
>BQKN01050784.1:2371-26279 GCA_022839385.1 Asparagus kiusianus | reverse complement strand
TCGCTGTTGACTTTTCGTCTGAACTCGGATTTGAGTGATTTCGGATGCGTTGGAATCGTGACGGCGAGCTCTGTAGGCCCTGATGGTTGGATTATCCGTGGGGTGATCGGGGCACAGCGGGCGTTGGTCCAATTGCGGTGATCGTGGGGTTTTCGGTCAACCCGTATCCTCGTGATTCTGACATTCTGTCGGCTCACGTAATCCGTCGGTTTGCTTCAATCGCTCACCGGCGTCATTTGAGCTCTTGTGAACTAGGTAGCGTCGTTCGATCGTCGATCGTTAACACCGAGCTGTGAGTGGGGACCTATCGGCAATTTTCGATGCCTACAGAGCTTAGACGGGAATCAACATCCATAGTGTCTTTTAGACGAATATTTGCCCACAGCTCTCTACCAAGCAATTCACCAACTAAATCCAACCGTTTATTTCTAAAATCATTACACTGCTCATCAGCATCTCTATTAGTCATGCTGTTGTCGCAGCCATCAAGATCAATCATCTTAGAAATGAGGTCGTGTTTGCGGTGATCGTGGAAGTCGTTTGATTGTGACTTCCGTTATCGGGGCTTGTTTTAATTAGCTATCCATTGTGATTTTTAGACAGCCTACACCGATCATCGGGCAACGTATCCAAACCACCGAAGCCAAGTGATACGCGACGAAGCAGATTAACGAGGCGACGAGGTCAACGAATCGCACGCAAACAACGGAATGCATCCATTCGCGTGCGGAATCAAGCCAACGGTTCGGGGAGTCAACGAGTCATCCAACCAAGAGCAGACTCGGATGAATCACGATCGAATCAAGATCAGTTTCGAACTCGAACTCAGAAGTGGATTTACTGCCAAATCAGGAATCGGATCAACGAATCGAATCCGAACAAGTCAACCACACAACCGAATCAAAGTCCAGATCAACAACGAAACGAATCACGGACAAAACGACGGATCCCAAACACCCAGAGGGGCTCGGCCTTGGCCGAGCCACCTTAGGGTGGCTCGGTGGCCGAGCCACCCCAGGGCCGAGCCACCTTGAGGTGGTCGGCGGCCTGGGTGTCGGGCATTTGTGCGTAGGCACAGTTCAGGGTGCCTATAAATAGGCCACCCCCTTGTTCATTGGAAAAGGTTGGAAAATTTGGAGTCGAAGCTCTGCCAAATTCAGATCTCAAAACTTAAAAAGATTGGAGCTTTAAGACTTTGAAGACTTGAACTTCCAGATCCGGTGCTCGGCAATCGTCAACGCCAAATAAGGCAAGAGTTCGAGAGGATCGGATCTCAGATCTACGTAGTTTTCCTCCGGATCAAAGCTTGGTCTTTGATCCCGAGATTAGGGCGATTATTTCCTTGGTGAATTTGTAATGACCGTAAAATTTTGATACTAGTTAAAATAAATTTTTGGTATTTTAAAATATTTAATTATGATTTTTAAAAGAGTATTTGTATTTTTCTTGATTTTCTAGAAATTTTCTATGATTTAAAGTCTAAGTTTTATACTTATTTAAATGGTTTTGATATTTATAAATTAATTACGTGCAATAAAAATTTCTAGAAATTTATACGTTGTGTTACTAATACTATTATGTATTATTTTAAATAATACATCGTATTATTATTACTATTACTTAATAATTCTTGTATTATGTTGAATTATTAATTATTTGTGTAAATTATTATATTATTTTAATTATTACGTATCAGCTGTCGTATTAGCATAACTGGTACGTTTTATCATGTAGATAATTGTCACATAATTATTTGATTTTTAATATAAGTAAATATATTTTTATTATTAATTATTTTCGTTTAATTGTACAATACGGGTATATTTTCGACAGTTTCATATCAACTGTTGTATTAGCTCAAAATATACGTTTTTATTTGTAGATAATTATTATGTAATTAGTTTAAATTTTAAGTACCCGAAATTATTTATTTTAATTATTTTTGTTTAAATATCTGAACCCATTTGAAAATAACCCCAGCTTTTTTCTTCCCACGTTAAACCCCTATCAGCTACCCAACAACCCCGTTCTCTCCCTCCTCTTCTTTTCAAAAAATACGGCTGCACGCGCATATCATGCAGTATTTTATGTTATCTTTTTCAATTTTTATTATTTTTTTTCCTATTTAAACCAACCCAACCCCCTCTCTCTCGTACACTCTTCCTTTCTCTCTCTCTTTCGATCCCAACCACGAGACCGCTGCTCCTCCGCCGCCTTCGCCGCTGAGCCCCTCTGACCTCGCCGCCGCTCCTGCTCCGACCGCCGCCGACGAACCCCGCAACCAGCCCCGCCACCCAGCGCCCCCTCTCTTCTCCGCCTCTCCTCTCTACCGCCTCCAACACCACCGCACTCTCCTCCTCCGTTCGCCGCCACCGCGACCTCCACCAGCCCTCGCTGCCGCTCACCCTCACCGCTGCTCACCTCGCCGCTGCTCACCTCGGCCAGCACCGCCTCTCCCCCGCAGCCCAGACCTCCACCGCCAGCACCCGCCTCCAGCCCTAGCTCCGCGCCACCTCCTCCAGCCGCCTCTGGCCGCGTCCGCCTGACCCGCCGCCGCTCTGAACCACCCCTGCAGCCACCCTCGGGCCGCCCTCAACCACCTCCAGCAACTCCTCTTCCTCCTCCGTTCGCCGTCCTTCGCCGGCAGCCCCTCGAGCCGCCGCCTGAGCCGCCGCTCGAACCTCATCGCCGCTTGCCGTCAAGCAGCTGCCTCTGCCCAGTAGCTGTAGGCGTATAAAATTTCCTATATGTCCCTTAGCACAGCTCGGCACGATAATTCGATAAATCAACGAACCATCGAATGACGAGGCGATGCGGTTAACGAATTGCACACAAGCGACGGAATGTGTTCGCACGCGAAACCAATCCAACAGTTCGGGAAGTCAACGAGTCGTCCGAAGATAAAACGGATTTGAACTCAAACACCCAGTGGATTTACTGCCAAATTGGGAATCAAGTCAACAAATCGATTCCGGACCAAGTCAACCGCAAAATCACGGGAACAAAGAGGCAAAACAACCGAACGACGGAACCAAACACACCCGGGGGACTCGGCCGAAACCGAGCCTCCCTGGGGTGGCCGGCTCCCTTCCCCCCCTCTCTCTTGTGCACGCGGGCACAGTTTAGAGAGCCTATAAATAGGCGGGGTGATTCATCATTTGAGAGGACTTTTGGTTGAACTTTTGGAGAGCCGAAACTCTGCCAGATTGTGACCTCACCTCGGAGTTTTGAAGGCTTGAAGACTTGGACACTCGGATTCGGTTCTTGGCGAGCACCCGCACCAAACAAGGCAGGAGTTCGAAGGAATCTAATCCTCAGATCTACATCGTTATACTCCAGATCAAAGCATGGTTCTTTGATCCCGAGATTCGAGCGATCGTTTCCTTGGTGAAACGGTCCCTCCCAGCTATTATTTCCTTGGTGAAATAATACCCGTTATACCACGTAGATCTGCTCGGATCTAGATCACACGGTGGTCCACGGTAAACAACCCCGGCGCAGGCAAGCAACCCACAAAAGCAAGAGACCGGATAATAGGATCTTGTGATTTGTTCGACAAAAGAGAGAAGTTGTAATTTTGATTTCTTTGTTTTATTTTGATTTTCATTATAAGCCGGATCTTATAAAAAGATCGGATCTCTTTGTAATGCATAAAGTTGTTAACTGAGTGCAATGGAATCGATAATGAAGAAAGCACCAACTTTTCCCGCGAACAATCTGGTGACCACAGTGGGAGCCACCGATCTCGCTGCCGAGATCGGAGCGTCGCAGCCGCGGATCTCGATCCCGGTCGTGGAGGAGGTCGAGTATGAGTTCGACCAGCAGAAGTACGAGGAGTATGTGTCCTCGTCTGGATCTACCTCCTCCCCCAAGTCCAAGAAATCCCAGAAGTTCTCCTCCAGGAGAAAAATCCGTTGGTGCGAAGAAGTCGAAGCCACCAACGACAAACTCACCCCGATCGACGCCGAAGTTGCGTCGGGTGAAGTCATACCGGCCTCTAAGCAGGTCAAATCCGCCGTTGAAGGCGTGGTGACTCTCTCTAAGAGAGCCCGCCAGAGGCAGCGTCAACGCCTTGTGAAGCAGTTCGCTAAGGCCATGGAGTCCGTTGACGGGGTCCGCTACCATGCGGATCTGAAGAGCAAACGAGGCAAACATCCTCAACAATAAGTGAAGGGTGGTTCCTCCAAGCCATCAACTATGGAGTGGGTCCGTGTCAAACGGAATCGCTCAACGCTGGAGGAGCGTATCCGCAAACGTCGCGCATTATCTGCGCAAGCGCGGGCTAAAGCTGAAGAAGCCCGTCGGAAGCTGCAGAAAGAGGTGGTCAAGAAGCCACCATCAACTCGCAAGGTTTGGAGGCCGAAGTCTGAAGCAATAATTCAGACCAAGGAGCAACAACCGCAACCTCCAAAGATTCAACACCCGACAAATCAATCCAAACAGCCGGTGATTTCTGCAACTGCTCCGGGAGATCCCGCAGGACCATCCCAGAAGAGAAAGTCAGTTTTAGAGCGCCTCGGTCCACTTCCTAAGGAACGAGGCAAAGCTCCAATCAAGAACGCTTGGGGCCAATGAAGAAGTCCCAAACAATTCAACATGCTGGGGGTCGCCGCAACCCTCAACACTTGGAGAAAATCGCGGCACCCAAGCGCACAACTTTGCGCATCGAAGTGCAAGAGCCCGCTGAAGATTCACGCTCACAAAGGCGCGTTTCAAGGCGTGTGACTCTGGATGGTCCGAAGAAGACAATTCATCCTCAGAAGGAAACGTTGTCGTCTGATGATGACGACGTTATACCTGGGAGAGCGTGCCAACACATGATAGGTTGCTCCAACCTTCAAACGGACGAGCTGTGCTATCGTGCCGGGGGTACGAGTAAATCCAGAAAGAGGAGCCCTCGAAGGTTCGAGACTCAGTGTCCTTGCTCGAAGCTTATTCGGGCGGTACTGTCGGAATGCAACTGTGTCAAGACAATCCCTGAGAGAGTTTCTGTGTTCGAAAGACTCAGCACTGGAGCGCTAAAACCAAGGCATAGGCGTTTCCAACGAAGAAGAACGATGGTCAAAGACGGTGAACACTCAAGGGTCACCGCCAATATGACCAGCACAGGAATATCGACTCAGGATAACCCCGAGGCGATTCCAGAAATACCCCGACGAGTAACTCGTCTTCAGTCCGGAGCTATCATCCGTGCAACGTATGGTAGGGTTCGAACAAGAGTACCTTCGGGAGATAAAGAATCAGATGCCGGCTCAGCAATCGCATCTGATAACACCGTGTCCAGTGAAGGATAGCCCCGCGAGTCGTTCATGATAAGCGCGGAGCAAGTGGCCAAGATGCTTGAAGATGCCATGGCCAAACAACAGGAAACCTTTAGGTTCGAAATGCAAATGGCTATGCAGAACATGAGAGAGATGCATGACCAACAGATTCAGGCATTGAGGAACCAACAAGGCGAACCAAGTCATCCTAACCAGAACAACCTGGAAGATGAAGATACAAATGAAGCTCGCAATGCTAATAACCCTCCCATTAATCCAGGGGGTGGTAACGAGAATGCTAGTGAAGACACATGTGAAGCCTAAAAATTAAAAATCTCGAGAGCAAAATCAATACATTGATTTCCGCTCAAGAGACGAAAAAGACAGGCATTCCTTGTCCATACCCAAGAGAGTGGGAATCAATCCCATATCCGACAAAGTTTAGTCTAATTAACTTCACGCCGTTTAATGGGATGGGTTCACCTACTCAGCATTTGATTTACTTCAAATCGCACTTGGGGGTCATCTCTGGTAATAAGCCTCTGATGGTGCGGTCATTCGTTGGCACTCTTCGCGGAGCCGCCTTCGATTGGTATCATCGCCTCAAGCCAGGAAGCATAAACAGCTGGGACGACATAGAGACTAAGTTCCTCACAAACTTCTTCGATGACGATACCGAGATCTCTATCGGATCGTTGCTCGATGAGAAGCAGAAAGACGGGGAGCTAGTCGACACCTTTGTCAAGAGGTTCCGGAACAAGGCGATGAATTGCCGGGACCCGATCACTGAGGAATTCATCTTCCAGACCTGCCACAACAACCTTTCGCTAGATGTGTTGGAAGCAATGTGTACAGCACCATCCAAGACCTGGAAGGATTTGAAGGTTCGAGGAGAGCAAGCTGAGCGATTCCTCAGGAGAAAGAAGGCGGAGAGAGGCCAACCGGCAGCAAATCCTCCGAAGCAGAACTTCAACCAAAAAGGGAAAGGTAAAGCTCATGCCAATGCCGTTGATGCTAACCAAACTTTTCAATTGCAACCTCAGCAACAGCAGCAGCAACGAGCGCCACAACAATCGCAGCCGCATTGGCAGCAACGGTCTCAGAAGCAAAAGTCTTCGGAGCCGAGGTTTCCCAAAGTCTACTCCTTCAAGGATGATGAAGTTCCCGGCATCTTTAACTACCTGTTGGAGAACAACAAAATCCAGCTGCCGGCGATCATAGATCACGAAGGAGCCACTAAGGTGACGGACCCGAAGTACTGCGCGTACCACAGAGCGGTCCACCACCCAACAAAGTCTTGCTACCACCTCAAGGACAAGATCCAGGCATTGATCGACGTAGGAGTCATAACCCCGAAGCCTGCAAAGAATGTGGGAGCAAACGCGGTGTCAATCAGTTTTGGATCGGTGCCTACAGCTTGGTTCGAGCCAAAGCGCGTCACCAAAGTCGGGATGAAGACGGTGAATGACGACCCGCACGGACAACGCCAAAAGGGACTTGTGCCACACACAGCCCCAAACGGTGAAATTCTCTGGGTGCACCCCGACCTGATTGAAGATGAACAATGGGCCGGATCATCATCCAAGAAGAGCTCAAAGGGGAAAGGGAAGTCTTGCTATGGAGTCTCTGCCATCCCGGGAGAAGATGACGAAAGAATCCCCGCTTTCCCACTTTCTGACGAAGAACAGGAGGTCTTTGCGACCCGGAGTGGAAATGAATATCACTTCAAATATCCATCTCCTGGCGATCAATTAGCTGAGCAGGGGGTGACAAAACGGGGACCAGCTAAGACTCTCACAGAGCTGGGGGTGATTACGGTTCCTAAACCGGCTGAAGATGTTCGACGACAGCCGGCAGATAAACAAAAAGAAAAGAGGCCCGAGGAGGTTCAAAATCCGAAGCAGTCTCGTTTCAGTCGTCCGATTGGAAAAGATAAACCGGAAAGTTCAAAGACTCCGCGCGTCTTCGATATTATGGCTCAGCTAGCCAATATTCCAGCGCGGATAATGCTATATGAGCTGTTGCGGCTATCTAAGGAGACTAGAGAAGCCTTGCAGGAGGCCTTGGCTGACTCAGAAGCATTCCTCACACGGATCAAGCCGGCGCCTGAAGAGTTAGAACTGTTAGCCCAACAGTGCAATGTGGCAGCTAAGAACATTCCCTGCATCACCTTCACCAAAGAGGACATGCAGACAAAGAATTCAAACCACGATCGGCCCCTGTACTTCATCGGGTACATTGGCTCTAGCAAAGTCAACCGAATCCAAGTGGATCCGGGTTCTGCTGTGAGTATTATGCCGCTTCGCCTAATGCATAACCTGGGCATTCCAGTCAGCAAGTTGGCGTCTACAGGCATAGTCATTTACGGATTCAACACCAGCGGGTCAAGGCCTTTGGGTAAGATCCGGGTAAAGTGCCAAATGGGCGATCTAAAAACGGAGGTCACGTGCTACGTGATTGATGCTGAGACATCCTATAACTTACTATTGGGTCGGCCTTGGATCCATAGTAATGTTATAGTTCCCTCTACCTTACACCAGTGTCTGAAATATGTCGACACTGATGGAAGGGTTAGGACGGTGGTCGCGGATAAGCAACCATTCAAAGGGTATGAGAACTACTTCACAGATTCTCTCCTTTATGGTAACGAATTCGATACGGAACCATCGATCCAGGGCACGGACATCGGAGAAGAAGCTGATTCCGAGGCCGGATTCGATTACAATGGCGGTTTTGTTTTAAATGACATTGTACCCTTTGTAATCAATCTTGACGATGAACAGTCGTCAGATGGCGGTTGTAACTGGCAACTTGCCAATATTGAAATAAATCATGGTTTAGAGTACTCCTTGTCTCTTGATGATGCGATAAAGGGATTATACGATAATCCTGATTTATGTATGCCGCTCCGATCATCTTATGTAACGAAGAAACGCCTCCAGCATTCTTTCGGAACAACCCAGATTATTCCTGCCAAGATAAGGGGACAAAAAGAAGTGATTTATGGTAAAGGAGAGAATTTTCCGTTGCCAGATCATTTTCTAAGAGAAGATGAAGATGATGACAAATCTGGTCTGCACTTGTCTAAGTATAGTCCAGAAGCGTGCATGCTCATGGAAAAACAAGGGTACGACTTCACACTCGGAGAAGGTTTATACTTTGATCGAGGTTCTCGTATCCCAGTCAAAGCGGCGTATGTACCAAAGGGGAAACCAGAGGACTATTATCGTCACAAAAGAGGCTTAGGCTATGTTTCCTCGTCTGATGATGAATGTGGTTGGCAAATTATCGATCAAATTGCTAACAAAGCCAAGGATGGGTGCTCGGCAGATTCCACAGGATGGGATTCCGACACAAGTTTGGGAGAAATGTTTAAGACCTTGATGTCGAACATGACTACAGCTGATCCATCTATGATGGAGGATGACGATCAAATACCAACGTGGGAGGACCTATGGGTTCATCATCTGAACATGCAGTATGGTGATAGGTTCGAACAGAGAGAGCCACCCACCGAAGACGAAGTAGTCCAAATTAATATGGGCGATGAGGCCAATCCAAAGCCCATATTTATCAGCGGTAATCTTCCCCCAGATGAGAAGGAGGAATTAATTGCCCTCATCAGAGAGTACATTGATGTCTTTGTCGGGAACTACGAAGACATGCCAGGTCTCGACCCCAATGTGGCGATGCACCGCCTCGACATCAAGCCGGATGCTAAACCTGTCAAACAACAGCAAAGACGGTTTCGTCCGCAAATTATGGAAGCCATCGAGGTAGAGGTTAAGAAGTTGATCGACTCAGGATTTATCCGAGAGGAACAACATCCAGACTGGTTAGCCAACATTATTCCCGTCATGAAGAAGAATGGCAAAATCAGGATTTGCATCGACTTCAGGAACCTGAATGAAGCGTGTCCAAAAGATGATTTTCCTCTCCCAATCACAGATGTCATTATCGATAATACATGCGGATTCGAGAGAATGTCCTTCATGGACGGCTTTTTAGGGTATAACCAAATCAAGATGCACCCGGATGACGAGAAGCATACAGCATTTAGAACGCCCCTCGGTATCTTCTGTTACACGATGATGCCCTTCAGTCTGAAGAATGCAGGTGCCACATACCAACGAGCGATGACTAAGATTTTCCAGAAACACCTCAGGAAAATGGTTGAATGCTACGTCAATGATCTGGTGGTAAAAAGCCGCAACAAAGAAGATCACATCAAAGACTTGAGAACGATGTTTGATCTCATGCGGAGTCATCAATTGAAGATGAATCCCACAAAATCCTTCCTCGGAATGTCCAGCGGAAAATTCCTTGGATTCGTCGTCACCACTAAGGGTATACACATTGACCCAGACAAAATGAAGGCAATAAATGAATTGCAACCCCCGAGAAATCTAAGAGAACTCAGAGGATTGCAAGGGCGTTTAGCCTACATCAGGAGGTTCATTTCAAATCTTTCGGGGAAGTGCCAACCATTTTCTAAGCTAAACAAGAAGGGCGTGTCATTTATTTGGGACGACGCCTGCCAAAAAGCATTCGAGGATATCAAGGCATATCTGATGAATCCCCCTGTTCTGGTTGCACCAAAATCAGGTAAACCGTTCTTGATTTACATCAAGGCGATGAACCATTCGATAAGTGCTTTATTAGCACAAGACGATGATAATGGTCACGAACAGGCAGTCTATTATCTAAGTCGAACCTTGATAGGCGCCGAGTCTCGATACCCGATGATCGAGAAAGAATGTCTCGCATTGGTATTTGCAGTACAGAAGATGCGACATTACTTGGTGGGCCAGACGATTTACGTCATTGCTAATGTTAATCTGGTGCGGGTATTCATGACTCAACCGGGTTCGATGAATTGGCGGTTAGCAAAGTGGGCCCTTCTCTTGTCCCAGTATGATTTGCACTTCAAACAGCAGAAGTCGGTCAAAGGACAAGCAATTTGTGATCTTCTGGCGGCAAGTCCGACAACAGACACAGTTGAAGTATATTATGACTTGCCAGATGAAACCCACGAGGTTAATACCACTTCACACCAATAAGTATGGCAATTATACTTTGATGGTGCTTCGAGAGCAGTTAATAAGGCAATAACCCCTGGATGTTCTAGAGTCTCCTCCGGAGTCGGAGTTGTTTTAGTTTCTCTAGGGAAGCACGTGATGCCTCGAGCTTATTCACTGACGAATCCATGTTCCAATAACGTAGCTGAGTACAACGCGCTCCTCATTGGACTCAGTTTCGCCAAGGAGCTGGGGGTTGAGTATCACGAAGCTTTTGGGGATTCTCAACTAATAGTCAACCAAGTTCGTGGAGAGTACGAAGTCAGGAACCCGGATTTGATTCCGTACCACCAGGAGGCCATCAGAATGGCAGATTCTTTTGAAGAATTTTATATCGAATACATCCTGCGTCTCCAGAACGCTTATGCGGATGCACTGGCAGCACTAGCAGTATCACTCGCGTAGCCGCCCGAAACTGAACTGCTAGTCACAGTAAGGTCACACCAACTCTGCATACCCATATACGATATGGAGGTTGAAGAGGAGGATGATAGAAGCGAAAACGCCAAAGAGGTGAACTCAACCCAAATCGGGTCTGAGTCCCGAGATTGGCGCTTTCCCATTATTGATTACGTCCAATATGGCATTTTGCCGGAGGATGTAAAGGAAAAAGAATCTATTTGCCGAAGAGCGCCACGGTTCTTCTATAATACCGAGACCCATACGTTATATCGCCAGGGGTATGATGATTTGCTTCTCCGATGCCTTTCGAACGAAGAAGCAAAAGAAGTTCTTAAGGAAGCACACGAAGGAGAATGCGGTGCGCATCAGCCTGGTCCCAAGCTATATGATCGAATCAGAAGAATGGGATATTTCTGGCCAACAATGGTTCATGACGCGATCGAGTACGCCCGAGAATGTCACGCCTGTCAAGTGCATGCAAATTATATGCACCAACCTCCGGAGCGGTTACACACGTCAACCACGTCCTGGCCATTCGAGACATGGGGTGTGGACATTTTCGGTCCTATCTTTCCTCCTTCAGTTAAAGGTGATCGATTTATTCTCTCTATCACTGACTACTTTTCAAAGTGGGCTGAAGCCATTCCGCTTAAAGAAGTGAAGACGAACAACGTCATCAACTTCATCAAGCATCATGTCATATACCGACACGGCGTGCCGAGGCGGATCATCCATGACAACGGTCCGCAATTCATAAGCAACGCCTTTATCAGGTTCTGTGATAAATTCAAGATTCAAGATGTCTCGTCAACGGCTTATTATCCCGCTGCTAATGGATTAGCTGAGGCTTTCAACAAGACGATCATTAAGATCTTGTCAAAACTCTTGAAGACCAACAAGCGAGATTGGGATGATAAACTCGGCGAAGCGCTCTGGGCTTATCGCACCACTATTCGCACATCCACGGGAGCTACCCCATATTCGTTGGTGTACGGATGTGAAGCTGTGCTACCACTGGAGATTCAAATCCCCTCCCTTCGGATCGCTCTCGCAACGGAGATGACGACTGAAGAGCAGCATCAAAAACGTCTTGAAGAACTCGAGAGGTTGGACGAAAAGCGCTTGGAAGCTCAACAACACATTGAGTTCTACCAGGCAAGAATATCCAGGGCTTTTGACAAAAGGGTCCGCCAAAGAAGCTTCAAGGAAGGAGATCTGGTCCTTGCCGCTCGTCGACCAATAATCCTCACCTCCAAGAAGAAAGGTAAATTCGAACCCAAATGGGAAGGACCGTTTGTAATAGACACAGTCTATTCAAACGACGCTTACCACCTAATTTCTTTAGAGGGCGTCAGGCAATTAATGCTAATAAATGGGAAGTTTTTGAAAAAGTACTATCCCTAGTACATTCAGGACAACTCATTTATCGGGAAATTCCTTGAAGAATATTACATTTAATATTCTAGAGGATAACCCAAAATAATTCTTTTTCCTCCAAATTCCCTCACTGATCAGTTTCAATTGACAGTGAGTCCATCAAAATGTTCTTCTGGCCCTCTTGATTCTTTCCATGAACAAGAGGTCCAAGTTCAGTTCGGAGTCCCCTTTCGATAAACGAAAGAACTCCCTTCCTTTTCTCTTTGGTTAAACCTTCTCATGGTCATAACCGAAGCTGAAATTTCAGTTCGATAAACGAGAAAACTCATTTTCTGATCAGATAACCAATCCTATAAAAGGTAAGTTTATCTAGATCTTCCGGATTCTCGGAGTGGAGATCCCACTTCTAGTTTCCTTCTTCCACTGGAAATAGAATATAAAATTCTTCCTTTCCAGAATCAAGGAATAGAATATAAAATTCTTCCTTCCTTGCTCGGGGAATAGAATATAAAATTCTTCCTTCCCCACACCAACTCCTTTTCCAAAATTTATCAATTTAGGATTCATCCTAGGAAGTTTATCCCGAATCCTAAGCAGGGATAAGTCTGCGCCTAACACGCGCTGCCGGTTTAGTCTTTCTCCGTAGAAAAAAGACACCAGAGTTCGATTCTGGGGTATTTTATCCTGAAACCTAAGTAAGGATAAGTCGACGCCTAACACGCGTCGCCGGTTTGTTCTTAACCGTTGAAAAGAACACTTGTCCACATATTCAACATTGTGGCAGGTTGTTATTAATAACACCAAAATCCATGCCTTACACGTGTGGGGAATTTCATCCTGAATCCTAAGAAAGGATATGCCGACGCCTAACACGCGTCGCCGGTTTGGTCTTTATCCATAGAAAAAGATACCAGAGCCTAACTCTGGGGACCTTTATCCCGAAGCCTAAGTAGGGATAAGTCAACGTCTAATACACGTTGCTGGGTAGCCTATTCCCATAACAACGGCAAAGTCTACATATTCGGAATTGTAGCACAAAGTCTAAGAGAGTTCATTCCTTTAGCACAACGTCACATGCAGAACGGATTAAAACAATCTGCATGTAAGCCCGACTCAAATGGTAGTCGGTAAGAGCACATCAAATCCGTTAAAGGCTGAGGATTTGCCAAAAATCCTAAGTCAACGTCTCATACATGTTGCTGTTTAGTCTTTTCACAGGAGAAAGAAGAAGTCTACGTATTCGATATCATAGCACTAAAAGAGTTAACTCTTTTAGCTTAACGTCACGTGCGGAACGGATTTAGATAATCCGCATGCTAGCCCGACTCAAACGGTAGTCGGTAAAGGCTGATCAAATCCGTTAGAGGCTGAGGATTAGCCAAAAATCCTAAAGTCGACACCTAACACGTGTCGCCGGGTAGCCTATTCCCGTAACAATGGCGAAGTCTATGTATTCGACATCATAGCATAAAGTCTCAGAGAATTCAATCTCTGAGCACAACGTTACATGCGAACGGATTTAAATAATTTGCATGCTACCCCGACTCAAACGGTAGTCGGTAAAGGCTCATCAAACTCGTTGATGGCTGAGGGTTTGCCAAAAATCCTATGAGTATTATGGTCAATCATTTCAAACGGAATGACGAATCATAATAAAAATAAAGATGAAAACCAGTCTCACTAAAAGAATCAGAAGTCAAAGTACACAGCAAACCAAATCATACATCGAGCCCATGATCAAAAATCTGCTGGTTGAGCTTAGAAAGCTTCTCATCATAAACTTGCCTAAGTTCAGATCTAATGGACTCCTCGGTGGCGGTTGAAGTCTTCGCAGCAGTCTCCTCGGTCTCAACTAGCTTCTGCTTCAAAGACTTCAACTCATCAGACAAAGCCGTGCAGGTCTGCTGGTCCTGCGCCTTCGTCATCTGAAGAATACCCAAAGTCTCCTCTTCTTCGCGGAGCTCTCTTCTGAGCCGGTCTATCTTGGTCTCACAAGAGATAATGGAAGAGTCGAGCTCGGCAAGTGAAGATAATCTAGTAGCAAGGCCGGTCTCAACCCGATCTACCCGGTCTCGCTGCATCTGAATCTCAAGACTAGCAAGAATCTGAGTCTCGCGCAGTGACTGTAAGCGGGTGTCCAACTCAGCAGCAATAAATGAAGAGGCGCCGGCATCTCGAAGCTCACGAAACATCTGAAGCTCATGCTCTAGGCAGTCGAGATCGTCAACTATAGCCTTCGCCAAATCTGGATATCCTGCTTCCCTTATCAAATTGACTCTGGAATTAAGGAGAGGTCTAAACTGGTGAAGTGAAAGTCCGCTATGGAAGAGCTTACCAATCATAGCATTCACAAAGGAGAAGAAGGAGCGAACTTCTATGCAGATGATGACCTTGTCGGGATCATCGTCAGATAACAACTCCTTCACTAGGACATGAAGACGAGAAGAACACCCTACACAAAAAAGGGAGAAGTCCGTCAAAAGTCATAATGAGAAAAAGGAATAGCGCTCCTCAATGAGTTGACTTATACCTTCTTCCCCTTGAGCCGCTGGGGGTGGTGAAGATGTAACCGCTGTGGATGCATCAACTGGTGCAGTTGGTCTCGTAGCCGGCTCAACAGGGTCATTCTCATCAAAAACCCCTGTTAAGTATAAAGTCAGAATTGTCAAGGGCATCACATTATAGCTGCATTAGCCAAAATTAGCTAGTCCTATAATCAACTCAGAAGGAGACACATACCTTTAAAGGAACCATTCTCAGGATTTTCAGCGAAGGTGGACTCCGAAAACATATCCCCAGGTAACTGGTCATCAATCTGAGGAGAGCTATATATGAAGTGCATCATAGGAGTGTCCGCAAACAAGCCTTCCGCGTCAAAGTCATCAATCGAGAAGTCTGACACGGGAGAATATAAATACCAAAGAAGAATGAAGAGACCACAACTAGTGGAAATGAGTTACCTTTCATGGGTGCATTAGCCTCTTCATTTCCAGGATTCGCCTCCTGCAGGTCATCTGAAGGAGCAAGAAATACAGAAACAATTAGACGATGCACAAATTCCTTTGTGCGTCATCTAAAAAATACATTGTCAGTGTTAGATGTACCTGGATTCACGGGATCAGGTCCTACATTGACACTCTCCCCGATGTCAGCAACTCCTGTAGATCTTTCCACCTGAGGCAGGGGGTCAGACTCACCAGGAGATATAGGAACGGGATCGGGGCTCATCTCGCTCTCTCCACGTTCTCCTATATAGAGAAGGGAAAAGCATGAGTCAATGTTCAGAATAATCAAGAGGATGGTTTTCAGGGTAGATGTTACCTCCGTCACTAGTAGGATCATCACCAGCAAGGTCCATATCTGAGGCTCGGGAAGCTGCACGCGGCTTACGAGCTAATCTCTTCCGCCTAGCAGCAGGGACAATAGTCGAAGGTCTCGCTCGAGGAGGAGGACGGAACTCTTCTTCCTGATCACCAATGGTCCCTGAAACATCAAATCATTGTCAGCTTTAATAATTCTGAAAAGCTGAAGAAAAAGATGAATGATTAACCTCGCTCGGAAAAGTCATCGTAATCTTCAGGATCCCCGCCTGAAGCCTCGTCTGTGGAATGAATGTCCTCTGGCCCTCTTCATCAATCCGGCGAGTCTTGTTCCGCGTCCTCTGTGACCGAGCGTTCTCCCGAATCCTACGGGAATCAACCTGAGAAGCTTCCTCAGCCTCTAGCTCCGCAATCAGCTTCACAGGGATAGTCTTGTTGGCTGCTAACAACCACTTGCAGCTCAAGAAAGTAAGGTTCAACTGCCGATCAGCACTCGGGAGGCTGAACTTAGCACTAGTACAGCCAGTCACGGTCCACAACCATGCACGGAGACCGTCTACCAAACCACTATGGGTCCGAAGCTGCTGACGAGGATTCCCGACGTAAAGCTGATCATAGCCAAACTGGCGAGCGAATCGGCAGGGTAGATATGGCTCTATGAAGCACTGATCCCTCACCCGGAAAGTCAGATAGCCGGGCCTAATATTCACCAGCCAGTTAAAGCAGCCGATGTCTAAGTGAGTCCGATACTCTCTCGGCCTCTCCTCATCTATCAAACACTCGCCGTATCGGCCGGAGAACTGTGGAAAACAAGTGGAGAATGCCCAACACTTGTGGACCTGTAGCTGCTGTCTGACATCAGAAAATCCGCGTCCATCCCACCTGCCATTCTCAAGCAACTGTAACAGTGGAACTGAGTGGTCTGTGGCGTTCGGTTCCGACATCATATCCGAGCGGTGAAGGACGAACCAAGCCATCAAATAAGCGTATGGAAGCTCCACCTTAAGAGTGGGAATCTGACCTGGAAAATCAGTTTCCTTCCGTGTGAAGGCACTGGAAAGCTGTCGAAGTCCTCGATGGATGTTAGCCACCATCACCGGAAGAAGTGAGAGTTCTTTCTTATAGGCGAGCTGAACTGCTGGGTAAAGTACCTCCAAGGGCAAGGCGTCGCCAGACTGATATGGAACCACGCACTTTTTCAACCAGATAGCAAGAAAGCCGGCAAGAAGAGTCATTGGTCGAATCGGTGCGGTAGCATGCCACAAGAATGACTTGAACTTGGTCTTTGCAGGAAAGCCACCCTCAGGACTGCTAGTGGTGTAAGAGTGAGCGTCAATCTTCTTCAGTAGACTGTTCACCTCTGAAGGAGTGAGTGTGGCCAACTCACAAATATCCTCGTCGGAACTGCTCTCCAGATTCTTGAACAAGTAATTAGCAAATTGCTTCAGACTCACACATACCTTGGTCCTCTTTGCTAAAGGCTCGGATTGCGCCAAAGCAATATGATAGTGACAAGTGAGGTCCCATAGAGTCTCATAACGGTCGAGCATGCGATCCTTCAATTGGCTCAATTCATGATTAGAGGGGAAATACTCCTGATACAACATCTGTCCCATGGGCAAGCCAGAAATCCTATGCATCTCGTGAAGAGCCAAACCTAATTCCCCTTGTCGGGTCAGAAAAGTGTTCGAGTCTGGATTATAAAGCTCGAACAAAGCGCAGAAGTGCCTCGCGCTGACCGGCAAGCCATACATGGTGGCACGGATAGCTGCATATAAGCCACAAGCATGCAACTCTTCGCCCCATCGGCTCAAGACATGTCGTCATACGGGTCCACCAAAACTTGTCCAAAGAATGGACCTAACCATAAAACCTGTGACGCGTCGCAGGCATCTCACGTCCTAGAGCAGCAAGACGGTTCCTCAAGGTAGAAGCGGTGGCGAGAAGCTCGTTACGTGGTGGCGCATCTAGTCCCACTACTCCGGGATGCAATCCGGTGATATGACTCCTGCTCGAGCCAGGAACTGCCTGATGAGTGACGTAGCCGCAATGGACACTCTTATGATCCTCCGTTAGGCGCCACGACATCTCCCGTGTCACAGCCTGATGCCTGAGCTCTGTCAATGAGCGATGCCGAGGAATCTCCGGCAAGTATATGAAGCCACTGCCGGTCTTATGAAGCTACTGCTCAGCATCAATAAATACGGCTTCTGGGTCGTCGACAGAATCACCAAATAAGAAATCGCTCTTCCGAAGAGGCTGAGTAGAGCTGGCGTCCTTCACAAAAGGCGCATCTATAATCAGTTGGCGAATAGCTCGAGGCCCACCTTCCCTCACCACTTGGGCAACCTCAGTCGATGTGCCCGAAGCAAACTGAGGAGTAACCGGAATGGGGGAAGGATCGTCGGAGGTCGAGTAATACCCGCCATGACGCCCATATACTGCGTGGGATGAGAATGATCCAGAAGGGTATCCCACTACAAAATAAACAGTTAAACACTGGTTAGTCCCAATTATAAAAGGAAATTGAACTCATCTTACAAATAGCTAAGATAGAGTCATTGCCTTATAAAGGGTGAGACGATTTGGCCACATTGTGCAATCACAAAACAGGGTATGTCGACAACATATCCCTGCCTTATAAAGCGCAATGTGGCGTCAAATCGCCCCCTTTATTTTTGAGATATGGTTTTGGCCAAGCAAAACATATCTTTAAAGCATCGATCCTCATTAAAGAGAATCAAGGCTCTTCCCGATTGCCTCACCAAGGAGAACAACGTGGGGTAAAAAGGACCAATTTGCAAATTTTCAAGAAAAAAGGGTTAATTTGCAAAATTCCCAAATATGCCAAAAAGCGTCGATCCTCACCAAGGAGAATCAAGGCTCTTCCCGATTGCCTCGTCAAGGAGAACAACGTGGGGTAAGAAGGATCAAGTTACAAATTTTTAAGAAAAAAGGACTTATTTGCAAAAAAGTAGCTCACCAGCGTAAGAGGGAGGCGCGCCATCAACCGACACAGCAGGGGAACGACCTCTCGGGGCACGAGACATGATGGCCTGCAAAATAACTCAAGGGGTTAGATTCAAAAAATAATTTCAGCCCTAATTTTTGCATAAAAACCCCTCAAAATTGCAATTTTTACCCCCTGAAAGATTAGCTCGAGGCGTTAAATCACACCCTCAACCCTTACATACAATCCTACGACTCTACACATTGGATCGAACATGAAAAAGATCAAGATTATGGAGGATTTACCTGAAGAAAAGCTCGAGATCCAATAAAGATGAGATCTTTAAGGAAACTTGAACCACGCGCTCGAGGGGCCTGAGAGGAATTCTAAAAAATGGTTTTTTGAGGGATTTTTCAGTCCAAGATCAAAAGAAAGCCTAGATCTGGGACAACTATCAAGGTTTGGAGGAGAAGAGATGCTCGAGGGAAGAGAAAAGTCAAAAAAGAGGAGAGAGGGGGGCCGGCCCTAGAAGAGAAGAAAAGAAAAGAAAAAGAAAATGAAAAAAGATCCCTTTTTATAGTGTGGACCAAGTTGAACCAAACCGGACCAAGTTGAACCAGACCGGACCAGTCCAAATCAGTCCAAAAGGGGTTGAATCAAGCATCGAAACGACTTCAAATCAACTGAGGGTCTCATCCTTGGTTTATTCTTGTCTCTCCCACACATTCGGAAGGGTCAGACGATTTTTTGAGCCAAATTATTGTCTTTTTTGGCCCATTTTTAAGCCGGTTCGGCTCATTTTGGGCACAGGAATACTTCAATAAGGTATACGAGTATAAACTATTTCCTATTTTTGTTGAGAAGTTCCTGGAGAATATTTTTTTTAAAAAATATTCTTAAGGATAACTCAATAAACAACGACGGACAACGCGTCGCAAATAAAGACTCAACGCCAACAATCGAGGGTCAGTTATACGTCGAACCAATAAGCACGAGCTAAATATTGGAAAATCAGGAATCGACTTCAAGTTCAAATTCCGACAACGGTCAGACAATAAATGCAGCGCCGGAATCCTTACAGCCATTCGACAAAGCACCGAATAGCCTGAAGGAGTGAAGGAATACGGAACGAAAGTCATTTCCAGGTCCCGTTACACCGAATGAGGGTAGGGGCAATCATATCCAAAGCATTCCAGACCCTTCTATAAAAGAATGAGGCTGAAATACTTTGGAGGGGGTATCTGTAGGCGTATAAAATTACCTATAGGTCCCTTAGCACAGCTCGGCACGATAATTCGACAAATCAACGAACCATCGAATGACGAGGCGATGCGGTTAACGAATTGCACACAAGCGACGGAATGTGTTCGCACGCGAAACCAATCCAACAGTTCGGGAAGTCAACGAGTCGTCCGAACATAAAACGGATTTGAACTCAAACACCGAGTGGATTTACTACCAAATCGGGAATCAAGTCAACAAATCGATTCCGGACCAAGTCAACCGCAAAATCACGGGAACAAAGAGGCAAAACAACCGAACGACGGAACCAAACACACCCGGGGGACTCGGCCGAAACCGAGCCACCTCAGGGTGGCTCGGCCCTGAGGTGGCTCGGCCAAGGCCGAGCCACCCTGAGGTGGCTCGGTAGCCGAGCCACCTCAGGGTGGCTCGGCATGAGCCGAGCCACCCTGGGGTGGCCGGCTCCCTTCCCCCCCTCTCTCTTGTGCACGCGGGCACAGTTTAGAGAGCCTATAAATAGGTGGGGTGATTCATCATTTGAGAGGACTTTTGGTTGAACTTTTGGAGAGCCGAAACTCTGCCGGATTGTGACCTCACCTCGGAGTTTTGAAGGCTTGAAGACTTGGACACTCGGATTCGGTTCTTGGCGAGCACCCGCACCAAACAAGGCAGGAGTTCGAAGGAATCTAATCCTCAGATCTACGTCGTTATACTCCGGATCAAAGCATGGTTCTTTGATCCCGAGATTCGAGCGATCGTTTCCTTGGTGAAACGATCCCTCCCGGCTATTATTTCCTTGGTGAAATAATACCCGTTATACCACGTAGATCTGCTCGGATCTAGATCACGCGGTGGTCCACGGTAAACAACCCCGGCACAGGCAAACAACCCACAAAAGCAAGAGACCGGATAACAGGATCTTGTGATTTGTTCGATAAAAGAGAGAAATTGTAATTTTGATTTCTTTGTTTTATTTTGATTTTCATTGTAAGCCGGATCTTATAAAAAGACCGGATCTCTTTATAACGCATAAAGTTGTTAACTGAGTGCAATGGAATCGATAATGAAGAAAGCACCAACTTTTCCCGCGAACAGCAGCAAGCCGCTGCCCCGTCACGCCGCTGCCCGACGTCGACCCGAGTTCGCCGCCGTGTTCCACCCGCGCTCAGATCAGATCCGTGTCGTCGACGTCGAATCGTTCGATAAAAACCCTGAGGCAAGATCCCGATACCCTCTTGACTTGTCATTCAATCCGCTGTGAATTAATTAGTTGCTCGCACGATCCATATTCTTGCTCAGTACAATTTTAGATTGATTACAGATTAATTATGCATACGAACTCGTTACCCGAATAATTATTCATTACAAATACGTGTAGGCGTATAAAATTGCCTATAGGTCCCTTAGCATGGCTCGGCACGATGATTCGACAAATCAACAGACGTTCGAGCGACGAGGCGATGAGGCACGCAAGCAACGGAATACGTTCGCGTGTGGAACCAATCCAACGGTTCAGAAAGTTAACGAGTCGTCCAACAACAAAACGGACTTGAACTTAAACACCGAGGCGGATTTACTGCCAAATGAAGACTCGGGCTATCAAATCAAGACCCGAACAAATCAAACGAACAACCGAATCACGGACATAACCGAAAGACGGGAAAACAACGAAACGGAACACACCCGGGGGACTCGGTGGCCGAGCCACCCCAGGGTGGCTCGGCATGAGCCGAGCCACCCTAAGGTGGCCCGACTCCCCCCCTTCTCTTTTGTGCACACATGCACAGTCTTGAGTGCCTATAAATAGGCGGGGTGGTTGTTCATTTGAAAGGACTTTTTTCTGAACTTCTGAAGAGCCGAAACTCTGCCGGATTGTCACCTCAACTCGGATTTGTGAAGGCTTGGAGACTTGGACCCTTGGATTCAGTTCTTGGCGAGCACCCGCAACAAACAAGGTAGGAGTTCGAAGAGACTAATCCTCAGATCTACGTTGTTCTACTCCAGATCTAAGCTTGGTTCTTAGATCTCGAGATTCGAGTGGTCGTTTCCTTGGTGAAACGATCCCTCCCGGCTATTATCTCCTTGGTGGGATAATACCCGTTATATCACGTAGATCTGTTTGGATCGAGATTGCACGGTGGTCCACGGTAATCAACCCCGGTACAGGCAAACAACCCACAAAGCGAGTGACCATATAACAGGAGCTCGCGATCTGTTCGTTAAATAAGGAAAGTTGTAATTTTTCGTTATTTGTTTTGAATTTCATTGTAACCGGCTCTTATAAAAAGACCGGATCTTTGTAAAATGCAAAAAGTTGTTAACATTGAGTGCAATGAGTTCGTCAATGAAGAAGAATTTGGTTTTTCCTGCGAACAATCTGGCGACCACAGTGGGAGCCACCGATCTCGCTGCCGAGATCGGAGTGTCGCAGCCGCGGATCTCGATCCCGGTCGTGGAGGAGGTCGAGTATGAATTCGACCAGCAAAAGTACGAGGAGTACGTGTCCTCATCCGGATCTACCTCCTCCCCCAAGTCCAAGAAGTACCAGAAGTTCTCCTCTAGGAGAAAAATCCGTTGGTGCGATGAAGTTGAAACCACCAACGGCGACCTCACCCCAATCGACGCCGAAGAGTGAGGCCCTACCGACCTTAAAGAAGGTCAAATCCGCCATTGAAGGCGTGGTGACTCTCTCTAAGAGAGCCCGCCAGAGGCAGCGTCAACGCCTCGCGAAGCAATTCGCCAAGTCCATGGAGTCCGTTGACGGGGTCCGCTACCATGCGGATCTGAAGAATAAACGAGGCAAACAGCCTCAACAGCAAATGAAGGGTGGTTCCTCCAAACCATCGACAATGGAGTGGGTCCGTGTCAAACGGAATCGCTCGACGCTGGAGGAGCGCATCCGCAAACGGCGCGCGTTATCGGCGCAAGCACGGGCCAAAGCTGAAGAAGCCCGTCAGAAGCTGCAGAAGGAGGTGGTCAAAAAGCCGCCACCAAGTCGCAAGGTTTGGAGGCCAAAGTCTGAAGCAACGGTTTAGACCAAGGAGCGACAACCGCGGTCTCCGAAGATTCAACACCCGGCAAATCAATCCAAACAGCCGGTAATTTCTGCAACTGCTCAGGGAGATCCCGCAGGGCCATCCCAGAAGAGAAAGTCTGTTTTGGAGCGCCTCGGCCCACTTCCGAAGGAACGAGGTAAAGCTCCAGTCCAAGAACGCTTGGGGCCAATGAAGAAGTCCCAAACAATGTAACATGCTGGGGGTCGCTGTAACCCTCAACATTTGGAGAAAATTGTGGCACCCAAGCGCACAACCCTGCGCATTGAAGTGCAAGAGCCCGCTGAAGATTCACGCCCACAAAGGCGCGTTTCAAGGCGTGTGACTCTGGATGGTCCGAAGAAGACAATTATTCCTCAGAAGGAAACGTTGTCATCTGATGACGACAACGTTATACCTGAGAGATCATGCCAACACATGATAGTTTGCTCCGACCTTCAAACGGACGAGCTGTACTATCGTGCCGGGGGTACGAGTAAAACCAGAAAGAGGAACCCTCGAAAGCTCGAAACGCAATGTCCTTGTTCGAAGCTCATTCGGGTGGTACTCTCTGAGTGCAACTGCGTCAAGGCAGTCCCTGAGAGAGTCTCTGTGTTCAAAAGACTCAGCAATGGAACGCCAAAACCAAGGCATAGGCGTTTCCAACGAAGAAGGAAGATGGTCGAAGATGGTGAGCATTCAAGGGTCACCGCAAATATGACCAGCACAGGAACATCGGCTCAGGATAACCCCGAGGCGGTTCCGGAAATACCTCGACGTATAACTCGTCTACAATCCGGGGCTATCATTCGCGCGAAGTATGGTAGAGTCCGAACAAGAGTACCTTCGGGAGATGAAGAATCAGATGCCGGCTCAGCAGTGGCGTCTGATAATACAGTGTCCAGTGAAGGACAACCCCGCGAGGCGTTTATGATAAGCGCGGAGCAAGTGGCCAAGATGCTTGAAGATGCCATGGCCAAACTACAGGAGACCTTTAGGTTCGAAATGCAAATGGCTATGCAGAACATGAGAGAGATGCATGACCAACAGCTTCAAGCATTGAGGAACCAACAAGGCGAACCAAGTCGTCCCAACCAGAACAACCTGGAAGATGAGGACACAAATGAGGTTCACAATGCTAACAACCCTCCCATCAACCCAGGGGGTGGTAATGAGAATGCTAGCGAAGACACAGGTGAAAGCCTAAAAATTAAAAATCTCGAGAGCAAGATCAACACATTGATCT